>JAIUZE010071471.1:0-21337 GCA_022085475.1 Heliosperma pusillum | reverse complement strand
TTCCTTTATAAGCATGCATTCATATGTTAGCATTTTGGAGCCATTCACATGATAAATTTGCCTTTTTGAACCCATTCACAAAATTTATCCTTAACTACATATAAAAATTGCCTACCTTGTTGAGCTAGTAGCCTTGATTAATTTGTGTTTGGATGCTCATTTAGGATTTGTTGTATTTTGAAATATCATTGTGAGCTTGGTCTTAATGCTTTGAGAAGAAAAGAAAAAAAATGATGATGAAAAAATGATGGAAATGAAAGAAAGAAAAAGAAAAGAGAAAAAGAAAGAAAAATCATGAAATGAAAAAAAGAAGCATATTTTGTATGAGAAAAAAAAGGAGAAAAAAAAGAAGAAAAAGATTTAAGAAACTCTCATGTTTTATTCATATATTTTGGAGAGTTTTTCTTAAGAATTGTATTGGAAATTTTGGGATAGTTTTGGGATTGAGCATCCTTAAATATGGTTGTTGCTAGCTTGACTTAGCCCCACATACCATAAATCATTTGTTCCCCTTTCTTACCCATTTATTATTAACCTTCTTTTTACATATGACTTCCTTTTCATGCTTGCATTTGAATGTTTTTGGCTTGTAGTTTTGAAATTTTTACCATATTAGATTGCGGGCACACTCTCATGAGTCGAGGATAGGTGAGTGCTACTCACAAAAATCCTTTCACAATAAAATGAGTTTGAGAGTATCGTAATAGTCCATAAGTCAAAAGATCATGCAAGAGCCAAAAAGTTCAATTGAAGTCTTTTATGCTACATCGCCATGTAAATCTCATCCATATTTTTGCATTATCCTTATGCCCATGTTGTTTCGGAATTTGAGTCATTATGCTTGATAGTTTAAAATTGGATATTGCAATTGTGGGGACTTCATTGTTTTCCTCTCTTGTCTTAGTCTTATGTGCTTGCTTGAGGACAAGCAAGGGTTTAGCTTGGGGGAGTTTGATATGTCTAGTTTTTATATGATTTTATTCCCTAATTAAGCTCGATTTTACATGATTACTATACTTTGTTTAGTATTTCTATGAGCTAATTACGTGTTAGAGGTGCATTGCTCGTTTTTGCTATGTTTTATAGGAATCTAAGCATTTAGAGGCTTTTTTCTAGCACAATTAGCAAGCACCAAAGTCCAACAAGCTAATATGGACCATGAAAGAAAGAAGACAAGCCAAGCATAAAGATTTGTCAAATGGATTGAAATGAAAATGAAAGAAAACCAAAAATGAGGCCTAAAGCAAGGACTCCAAAACTCAAGCATAGGATACTCTTTTTAGATGCTCAAAGAAACCCTAAACTATGCAATTAACTGGAGAATTAAGGTGTTTAAAGGCATAGCTTAGGATTCCTTAAGCATTAAATGGAGGAATTAAGGCAATGTGCCCGGATCAAAGAGGCCCCGATCGGGGCCTGGGAACCCCAATCGGGGTTTGGCTTCTGTGACTTAACCGTTTCAAGTCCCCTCTCCCTATATAAAGGAGAGGGACTTCGACACTTGGGGATATCTTTTATCATCTTTTCACTTATCTTTCATCATATCTTTTACTCATATTTCACATATCTTTCATAGTTTTAGCACACAAGTTTTTCTTAGTTTTATAATTAGCTAAACTTTTAGTTATTACTTTGTCAAACATTTGGTTACATTTTGAAGTTATATTGCAATCTTTCCATTCAACCACTTAAGTTATTCGTTCTTCATTTCCGAGTTGTGTTGCTCTATTGCGGTAATCCTAATTCTAGTTTTATGTTAGCATTCATTTCCGTCATTTACCTTACGAATCATTTAGTCAATCGTAGTTTTTAGTTAATCATAGTTTCATTGTTATCTACATTAGTTTTCATTCACTTAGTGTAGTATATTTTATTAACAAGTTATTTTCATTTATAATTTCATATTTATCATGTTTATTATATCAAATAGTATTAGTTTAATTATCAATATGAGTGAGTAGTTTCATTTGTCTAGGGATTAAGGAAGCCATGCATAATTAGTAAATTGTAAATGTTAAAATAAGGATGAACTAATGTTGTTAAATTGTTTCTATCACATGCTTGTATTGTTTTGTTAATCTTTGTTATTTGGCCAATTGCATCGATTAAATTTGTTAATTCATTCTAAAAGTCGAGAGGCACGGAATCGGATTAGACTAAGCATGTGTAGTAGGACGACTCTAGTTATAACGAAAGTACTCTAGGACTCGACCTAAGGTTGACTTTAATATCGAGAGATGGGTGTCTTTAGCCTAAAAAATTAACAATATTAAGAATTCCTAATTTTAACATGAGCATTTACGTATTTGCATGAGTGACCCGACTCCCCTAGACTCTTTTAATATCAATTTGCAACATAGTTAGCTAAACATCGTACCAAACCAAACTGTTAAACCGACTTGATAGTAGTCCATTCATAGCATTTCATAACGAAATTCCCGTCTCCTTGTGTTCGACCCCTCTTACTACATTTATTTGTGTCTAGGGAAATTTATCTTTGCATAGGTGTGCGATATATCCTATCAAAAGGTCTAGTAACGAAGATTTTATAGGCGTTTGAAAAACGTTGTGCAAGTGTGCCATTTACAAAAAAAAACGAGTTTCATTGCAATTTCGTCGACGACGGCCCCTCGGTTATTGCTTACCATCGATTACGACTCAAGACAAGCGGTCAACGATATATGTAAGTTGAAGGTGCAAACACACCTCCTTTCCTTTTTTTTAACTTCGGTCTTTATTTATCAATCCACTGTTTATTATTATTATTTATCGTAAATGTTCGTTTGTTTGTCATTTACTCATCCTCTTTGTATTTAATCCATTGAATCGTGTATTATATCCCATGCTACTGTTTTAACCAACCAAATTCATTAGTATATGATATGTTGTCGTTCTAATTAGTGTAGTTTGTCAATATAGGTTATATCGATGTTGTTAACCTTTGTTGCTTTGTTTTGTATCAAATAGATTTAACATTGAATATGTTAATCGACTATCTCTCTGCCTGTGTCTTTTTGAACCTGTTTCAGAGTCACTCGACCGAGTACAGTTTTACTCGATCTAGTGACCCTGAGACAGAATGTCTTTTGTCTTTGCTTTTAACTTTGAGTCTCTCACATGTCGAGTCTTGTCATGTCTTGATCTAATTCATGTTATATATATTCTGTTTTGCTAACCTCTAACGTGCGTTCGTCTTTCTTATGTTATGAGTAAGACACTCTCTCCCTTTTTCCTTTGTTTGTTTACTAGAATAGTTAATGAACTCATATGATTTATAATAACTTTGACGAAGTTTAAAGTTGCATTAAACGACTAGAATGAAATTCATATGGTAGGTTTAAATCGCATGGTTGCATTCAACATGACTCGTTCCAAATAGCCATTCATTATGCTTAGTAGATACCATTTTATTACGGGCGGGGTTGGGTGCTTTTTTAATGAAGTTAAAATTGTCTTCCTAACACGTAACCTCACACGAATATTTTATCTCTGAATCGGTTTTCTAAATTCCATAACAATTTAGTGGCGACTCCTTTCAAATGCTAAGGTTTAAAATGTGTTTTTTAAAGACTTTTAAAACTCGCGTTTTTTACCCGTGGAAGCGATTTCCCGTTTCCACAGCAAGATTCGACAAAGGGACCCGTCATGGGAGGGAAAATGGCATGTTTGACTCCGTCATCGGCATGGTCGACCGTCAATATGTAATCCTTGCCAGTCTTTTGAGATTTGCTTGTCTTGAAGTGCAGCATATTGTCTACTAGATTTCATGCCCGTGCGATGCACGGGTCTACGTTAATGTCATTTTCATAATTTTTCTATAACAATTAACTTGTAAAAATAAACTTTTGAAATTTTAAGACTATAATTAAATATACTCCGTAATGTTTAAGAAAATAATATTAATATATTGATTCAACTTCCATTTTAAACATATTTTACCAACCTTGCCAGGAATCAAGTTATATTTGATCTATATGACTCGAAAAATGATCCAAGGTACCTAAGAATTAAGCTCTCTAAGACAATTCTTAAGAGAATCAAAAGATTTTGTTGTTGATCACCCTACCTTATGGTAATTGTCCGATATGAGGCAATTCTACTATTTATAGGTATTAGTATATTCACCACACTTACATCATTTTTCAAGGTGGGATATATAACATACTAAGAATTACACTAAGTATGTACAAATAATATGAGATTTTATAATATAATGATAACATTTTCTTTACTACGAATCTTATAATTAGATTATTTTCATAATTAATACAAAATTTTAAGAGCTCTCGAAAACAATATTTGAGAGACTTAAACGATTTTGGATTGATATCTAATTCCAAGGATGACTCTTATATATGTATAATCGCATGATCACTCCAGCTTATGATATTTCTCCGATGTGGGTGAATTCATCTATTTATACATAGTATATTCATCACACTTACATTTTTCAATGTGGACAAATAACATATTTAGTTGTACACCATTAAAATTATTATTTATGATATTTTCTTAAATTTTTATTTATGATATTTTCCTTAATTAATTTTGATGATGTAAATTTCATTAAGGCAGGGATAATAATACAAACTTTTAAGGGTTCTGTAAGATAATACTTAAGAGATTCAAAAGATTTTGAGTGAATATCTAACTTTGAAAGACGACTCATTTTCACAATATTTTTTTTGTGAAATGAAATGTAAAAGGTTTTATATAAAAATTATAAGCATCACTTGAATATAATATAGGAAATGTATATTGAGATAAATAAAAGATTTTTCACTTTATTTTTTATGATACCTTCCTAAATTCATTTTTGATAATTTAGGTTTCACTAATGTGGATACAAACTTTTAAGAGCTCTCTAAGACAATATCTAAAAGACTCAAAAGATTTGGGTTGATATCTAAGTTCTAATGATGACTTCTATTTATAATTATAGAATCACCCCACTTTAGGATAATTTTACGATGTGAGACAATTATACTATTTATACGTAGCATATTTACTATACTTGTATTATATTTCAATGTGGGACAAATAACTTATTAAGTAGTTCACCATCAAAATTATTACTTATATAATACTTTCCTAAATTTCCTAAATTACGTTTGATGGTTTAAATTTCATTATTGTGGAGATTAAATACAAATTTTTAAGAGTTCATTAAGACAATACTTAAGAGACTAAAATGACTCCAATTTATAATCATATTTTCTATCACTCCACCTCATGATATTTTCTGACATAAGATAATTTTACAATTTACACTTAGTATATATATTTATCACAAATACATTATTTTCCAATGTGAGACTAATAATACATTAATTAAGTAGTTTATCGTCAAAATTATTATTTATGATACTTTTCTAAATTAATTTTTAATAATGTAAATTTCACTATTGTGACGGTTATAATACAAATTTTTAGAACTCTTCAACACAATACTTAAGAGACTTAAACAATTATGGGTTTATACCTAAGTTCAAGGATGACTACTATTTATAATCATAGAATCACCATATGTTATAGTAATTTTTTCATGTGGGACAATTTACTATTTATATGTAATATATTCACCATACATACATAATTCTTCAATGTGGGACTAATAAAAAACTCAATAGTACACCATCTTTTTGTATATTAGAATAATAAAAGAATATTTTAAAGGTCACTTATTATATTTTAAAAGTCTTTTATTAACAATATAAAAAAGATTATCATATTTATGATCACTCCACCTTATAATAATTTTTCAATGTGGGACAATTTTACTATTTATACATAGTATATATTCACCGGTCATCATAGCTACATTTTTATTCAAATAACACATTAAATAATTTATCATCAAAATTATTATTTCTGATAATTTTCTAAATTAATTTTTAATGATGTAAATTTAACTATAATTTAGATCATAATACAAACTTTTAAGAGCTCTTTAAGACAATATGTAAGAGGCTCAAAAGATTTTGGGTTGAAACTTTATTTCTAAATATGATTCCTATATTTTTAATCATAAGATCACCCACCTTATGATAATTTTTTGATGTAGGATAATTCTACTATTTATAAGTAATATATTCACCATACCTACATTATTTTTCAATGTGGGACAAATAATATTTTAAAAATTACACCAAGTATGTGCAAATAAATAGTATGAGTTTATATACTTTTGAGGTTTTTTTTACCACAAATGTAACTATATTATCTTCATAATTTTTGTAATGATACTTAAATTTTTTTAATAATACTTTTCTAAATTAATTTTTGATGATTTAAATTTAACAATTGTGGAGATAATAATACACAAACTTTTAAGAGATCTCTAAGACAATACTTAAGAGAATTAAAAGATTTCACTTTGATATATAAGGTCAAATGATGATTCATATATATAATTATAGGAGATTTTACTTTGATATATAAGGTCAAAGGATAATTCCTATATATAATAATAGGATCACCCACCTTATGTTAATTTTACGATGTGGGAGAATTTTACTATTTATACATAGTATATTCATCACATCTATAAACTTTTAAGAGATCTCTAAGACAATTTTTAAGAGATTCAAAAAAATTTGGGTTTAATACCTAAGGTTTAAGGACGACACCTATTTATAATCATAGGATTAGCCACTTTATGTTATTTTTTCGATGTGGGATAATTCCACAATTTATACGTAATATGTTTACCACATTTACATTATTTTTCAATGTAAGAAAAATAATATATTAAGTAGTACACCATCTTTTTCGTAAAAATATATATTTCTATTATTTTTATTTTATATAATAATTAAAAACCACTTAATTTTTTTATATCCAAAGTATTATTTATGAAACTTTCCTAAATTAATTTTTTATGATGTAAATTTGACTATTGTAAAGATAATAATACAAACTTGTAATATAAGAGATCTCTAAGACAATACTTAAGAGACTCAAAAGATTTTGGGTGAATACATAAGTTCCAATTATAACTCCTATTTATAATCATAGGATCACCATATCTTAAGGTAAATTTTCGATGTGGGACAATTCTACTTTTTATATGTAGTATATTCATCACACCTACTTTATTATTCAATGTGGGACAAATAACATACTAAGTACTACTTCCTCCATTCTCCTATGATGTTCCCATTTTATTAAAATATACCTCACATATATTCACAAAATGGGTACATCATATGAGAATGGAGGAAGTACATCATATTTTTCTATAAATTAATTATTTCTTGAATACTACTAAACCATTATACTAATATTTAAATAATAAAAAAATATTTTAAAAGTCATTTATTTAATTTTTATATACTTAGGTTATAGTTATATGATCTTATAAATGATATGGTTGTAAAAAATACAAAATTTATACTCTAATGAAAGCATTTTTCGTTAAGAATCCAAATATATAAGTTTCGAAATGTTTTGCATTATAATTTTTTTGTCAGATTGATAATCAATTTTTTCTTACGTAAATAATAGTTGTGATATTAAAAATATTACATATTATCTTTTTTGTAATCTTGGAAGATCTTAAAATATACTTTCCAAAAATTGAAAAAGATGATGTTGACCAATAGAATTGCTCAAAAAAAGCCTCTTTTATATATATACTAGATTTCATGCCCGTGCGATGCACGGGTCTACGTTATTTTCATTTTCACAATTTTTCTATAACAGTTAACTTATAAAAATAAATTTTTAAAGTTTTAAGACTATAATAAAATATACTTTTTAAGAAAGCAATATTGATATATTGATTCAATTTCTATTTTCACCATATTTTACTAATCTTGACAGAACTCAAGTTATGTTTGATCTATATTATGACCCATAAAATATTAAATGACTCTCTCGTTCAAACCATTTAATAGGTTTACATATGTTTTGATTGATACATTCACAAAAGAATCATCCAAGGTACTTAAGCTCTCTAATACATTGCTTAAGAGGCTCAATAGATTTTGGGGTGATACATATATTCCTAATATGACTTCTATTTGTAATCATTTTATCATCCCAGCTTATGTTAATTAGTCGATATGAGACAATTCTATTATTTATAGGTTGTATATTCACCATACCTACATTATTTTTCAATGTGGGATAAATAACATACTCAGAATTACACAAAGTATGTGTAATTATAATATTTTTTACTTCGAATCTAATTATATTATTTTCATAATCAATACAAAATTTTAAGAGCTCTCTAAAACAATATTTGAGAGAATTAAACGATTTTGTGTTGATATCTAAATTTCAAGGATGACTCTTTTTATAATGACATGATCATCGAAGCTTATTATATTTTTTCGATGTGGGACAATAATTTTTTAAATTATATGTAGTATATTTACCACACTTACATTATTTTTCAATATGGAACAAATAGCATATTAAGTACTACATCATTAAAATTATTATTTATGATACTTTCTTAAATTGTTATTTATAATACTTTCCTAAATTAATTTTGATGATGTAAATTTCATTAAGGTGGAGATAATAATACAAATTTTTAAGAGTTCTGTAAGACAATACTTAGGATTCAAAAGATTTTGGGTTGATATCTAAGTTTAAGGATAACTCATTTTTACGATAATTTTTTTGTGATATGAAATGTAAAAGTTTTGATATAAAAATTATAAACCACAAAGTAATTACATCTGAAATTTTTTTTTGTTAGTGAAGGTTATATATATAGTAATTTTTACCACAAAGTTATTTCAAAATTAGGTGAACTCTATCCTTATCTTATTTTTATTATATTAGGTTTAGTCTTCGTGAAATACTATTGATGGATAATAACTCTTAATTAATTTTCTTAATATTAGGTGGTTTAAAAAATTTAAGACTCTCGAAAGTCATTCGCAAAAGTGGGAGACTCTATAATCGCTCGAAAAAAGTTTCATTTAATAATATAGATAGATATTGATTAAGGCAAGGCAGAAAGACAAACAAAATTATTTTCTTTTGAAATAAAAAAGTGACAAATGGGGTGAAATCCACGTGTTCCCAAAAGCAAAAAAATATGTCGAAGTACAAAAGAAATAAAAATGACAGCTCACCAAATTCTACATTAGGCAAAAAAAAATATGGTTTTTAATTTCTTTATCGTACCCTTATATGTTTTTTGAATTCTACTTGGTAACCCCTCATTTTTTAAGATTATGACTGGTACCCCTAAACTTAGTTAATAGTATATAGAATACCTAAATTACTAAAAAATGAGTTTTAAAACAGTTTAATTTTTATAAAGAAAATAAGTTTAATTTATCACATATTTTCACAAATGATATTTATGTTAATGACATGAAAATTATTGTCAAAATATTAACAAAAAATGTATAATGTAAATAATTAAAAGAGGCTGATTAGTTCATTTTAGGTATTTTGAAGGGTTTCATTATGTTTAGGTGTATCAGGTAGAGTTTCATAATGTAAATAATTAAACTATTGGCCGACTACTACACCAATCAATGAGGCAGACCGAATGTGAATCTCATTGTCAAACTAGGCGACCACCTCGCTTTCAAAGAAAGGGTGAATTTTGAACTTTGAGAATCGAGGACTGCTCTAGATGATAACGAGCATTTAATCCACGTCAATGATGAAGCAGTTATGACGAGAAATACGTTACGGCGTCGAAAAAGAAATATATCGCCTACAAAAGAACAAATGGTCAAATTACTTGTCCTACGAATATTGGTTGTGCTACAAGTCAGGTACGAGTCTGGTTCGACGAGGGTGCAGGACGATGGCTTATTATATTCAGTTTGAGGGAATTTGTAGCTTGCTGGTTGGTGAATGGGTGATTCTATGGCTCGGATATTTACTGTTATAGTTGAAGAAATAAAGTCCTAGTAGAATTCAAATACCAAAATCTATCATGTTGCGGATTAATCATCAAATGCGCAAAGTTTATCAAATGGCAAAGTTTATCTTCAAATAAGTTGGTTATGGGAAGTCAGATCAAGGTTTTGAGGCTCACTCAAACACTATTTGTGCAATTTAGCCGTCTCTTATTTAATTAAGACCTCGATCATATCTCTGCTAAAATTAGTTAATTTCAGCGGATTGGGATAATTGGTGAGTTGGATACCAACCAACATAATTTCTCATTAAATACGGATCGACCCATTTTAAGCTTAAAACGGGTCAAGTCTCTCTCACAAAGAGTAAGTGGGAACAAGTGGGGAGCTTCATTTGCCACTCACTTGCACCTCACTTGCCCTTTGTGAGGAGGATTTGACCCGTCTTAAATTGAAAACGGGTCGATCTTTCTTCAATGAGAATTTGTGACCAACTAATAAGTGTTGGAAATAGGGGCTTTATGCCTCTTGTGTGTTTTTTCCAATTGTCCTACATTGGTAGTGAGTGATATACTTTTTGTGTTTATATAACACCCTTTACCATACCATATATCACTAGTGGGTTAAGGAGGTCTTTTGTAGAGACTCCGCGAGGTGCTTAATTCAGCGCGTGCCCGGGACTTGGGGTTTGGCGGGCTATGCCTATCTTTTTTGTCCGAGTTCTTGTGTTGTCCAGGTTCATTCGTTTTATGTCTAGACTCTTATTTTGCTATAACTACATGCTCTCTCTGGCTCATAAACACACAACAACACAAACTCTTCTCTTCTCCTCTCTGCTTCTCTATAATTTTCTGGGAAAAGTAATACGATCTTTCCAGGTCTGTCAGTCTTGAGTGGGCGAGTCTGAGAGGTAGCAGTAGTGTAATCCTTGGGGAACTACCATTCATTAGCTAATCGCCACCACGGTCGTACCGGAAATAGTTTTCAAGGCAGTGGCTCCTTTCCACGTCACTACTTACGTCGGTATTTCTAATCTCTATTATTATTATTGTTACAGCATTTCACGTATTACAATAAGTTATTGTTTTTACTTGAAGTCCTACTAGTACGAGGATAGTTAATAAAAAAACTCAAGTTACAAGTGCATAATTCGTGAAACAAAGGACTGCTACCTTCTCGCAAAACGAAGATAGTTTGTCTAGAGAAGACCAACGTGGCTGCAATAAGTAATGTTTGGGAACGTTTTACGCTAAAACACCCAAATTTGTGTACGTGATCTTATTTTGAGGGGATAAATTTGTAGACATAAAATTGTGTGTCATCCCGTATATATTAAAGTCCAAACATTTACTACATCCTCATGAAGCCACGTAATCACTCCATCCTGCACTTTCTATATTTTCCCAAGTGGGACTCACCACATTTACACATCATTTTTATTTATTGAACTTTGTATTCAATTTCTGGAGTATTTATATCTTACTCATCCTTAATTTATTACGTTTTTCAAATTTGATATTTTATTTAATTACAAATTTTTAAATTGACGTGATTTAATTAACTTAAAGCCTGGTAAGATTTTTTTAATCAACGAAAATTTATTTAACTTTAAGCGTGAGAGGATTACGACAATTAACTAAATGGATACTAATGTGACAATACGCTTTTATACAAAAAATTTAGAAAATCCAACATTTTGGAACATTATACAGTAAGATTGGTACAATAAAAATTTAAAAAATTCAACATTTTGGATCATTATACATTATGATACAGTATGAATGGTACAATAAAATTATACAATTTTTCATGATTACAAATAGAATTATACAAATAGTTACAAAAAATATAATATATATCAAAAACACAGAATTCTCCTGATATAATTTATATAAACAAATAACCCCTCAAATTTTTAGAGCGTGGTCGTTAATTAGAGCATAGTCGTTAACGAGAAAGAAAAAAAAGTTACAGCAATAACACGTCTAGGGCATAAAATAAAATAAAATAAAGAAAAAGTAAATTAACACTAAAAAGTAAATTAACACATCAAGTTATTCACAATAAAATCAAATTCAGAATCCCTTAAAATTAGGAATGCAGGTTACACACAGCATTCAAAAATCAAAAAGAAAATTAACACGTCAAGTAAACCAACTACCATTTGACCTGACCTTCACCATTACTCACAATCATGACCTCCATGAATAAACCCAGAACCCATTCCTTTACCATTTAAAAACTGCCATATAGTCATTAATTTAGAATAAATAGCCAGTAATGCAGGTTAATTTCAGCATTAAAAAAGTTTATCTAAAAAATCAGTAAACAAAGTTTTTTCACAATGTATTGGGAGCCAACTAAAAGAGCAATTGGGGACATAAAGTGTGGCATATGCAACTCTTATGTTGAAGCAAAAGTCATCCTTATATGGAAGATCGAAGACAACAATAATCTTGGGGTAGGAGACTTCTACAATATTGAAATGATGCTGATCGATGAAGAGGTAATATAATCAGCCACAATTACTGAGTTTTTATTATTAGAGGCTTAATGGTATTAATAAAATAACCCCTAAGCATTTACTTTCAGGGATGTGTTATTCAAGCCACTATCGGAAAATGTTTGATAAAAAGTGGGAAGACAAGATAAAAAATGGGCATTCATACAAAATTACCAGGTTCCAATCAGTTTATAACAAAGGAAATGACATCGTTGTTCCACATTTATGTCGCCTTAGATTTGAAAATGCAACTACAGTTGAAGAAATTGCCATTGAAGCATTGCCTACGTATGGCTTGAAGTTTGTTAGCTTCAAAAACATCGTAGATAATAATTTGGACGTACGTCCTTTGATAGGTAGTTTCAAAACCACAAATAATTGTGCATACTCACATTTTAAGCATATACTAATATAAACATAATTAACCATTAACCATATGTGTATTAGTGTATATGTTAAGGTGTTGATGAACATCATGCAGTAGATAATGTGTGTAAAAAAGTGAATGAACTACCTGTTTGGTTTTGGGGGCCATATGTGGTTGAAGCTACCAAAATTGCAAGAGAAAAATATTTCAAGGTAGAGAAACCAATAGTTGCATTACAATGTGTTCAAATGAACGTGACTCGAGATATATTTGTAATTTTATTGTAGAGTCTATTGATCGAATACGAAAGAGGGGCGGGGGGAATTGAGTATTAAAAACTAGCCCCACTTTTTCGATTTATATGATATGTAATTAATTATTTGATCTTATGAATTAAAATCAACTAATTAATTAATCAAATTAAGCGCGAATAACGAAATAACGAAAAGTAAAGAGATAAGAGAGAGGCACACGATTTTTGAAGTGGTTCAGTTTCACACGTTGAAACCTACGTCCACTATTCTCGATTAATAATTTTTAGTACCTTTCTACGGATTACAAAAATTATCAACCCACTCGTATAATCAACACTATGATTATAACTCAAGGTGAGTATCGCTAAATACTCTATACTATCTTACGCTAATAAGAAAGTACAATATAACTCACACAGATTCCCGTTAAAGAATTGTAAGCTTATAATGATGTACTATTATCCAATAACGTATTTCACTCAAGCGATTGATAATAATTGATGCACGACTCTTTTAAAAACAAACTCTAAAAATAATAAATATTTGCTCAAAGGTTTGCTTTAAAACGATTTTGGAAAATCAACACAAGTAAAATAATAGCCGTGTAAAATATGTGTATTTCGTGTATTTTACAAATTGTATGTGAATGAGTATTTATAGTAGTAGAATCATAGTAGATCTAAAACCCTAGTATAATATTTAATAAAGATACTTATCTTATCATAAAATAATATTTGCTTATCTTTTAGAAATATCTTTATCTCAAAATATTATTTGGTTTATCTTATAGAAATATATTTATCTTAATATCTCAAAATATTGTTGTAAAGATATAGTAGAATCCTAGATTAGGTAAACTAAGGAAACAAGCCTAAGGAGGCCGGATTCACCTAGCTCACGAAACCCTAGGAGGCACGCATCCCTAGGTGGCACAAACACTAGGTTTCACGAAACCCTAGGTGGCTCAAACACTAGGTGGGCTCATTAGGTTAACAACAAATTGAGATAGAATATATTAGAAACTCTAGGTAGCATGACAACCCATAAGTTGTATTACTAACCAATAGAATCTCATAAATATATTCTCTAATAAAATTTTGATAAATATAAAAATACTCTTTCACTTTTGAAAACATTTCAAAACATTTTATTTCCAAAATCATGCATCAATATTTTATCATCCAAAGTCATAGACTAAAGCTATAACTTTTGAACATAAAATCTCTCGAATGGAATAGTTACCGAATGACGACCTATACTATCTAATCTTCACAAAGATCTTCAGTATACGGATCATCTCTTCATCTTGATCACAAAGACCCTCCATCTCGAGTCTTGTGTAGTCTTATGTAGATCTTGTTTGAAGCGATTTTCTTTAAAGTTATGCCTGGTTAGCTATAACTTCATGTTCACTTCCAAAGTTATTCCTGAAGTTGTTATAACTTTGTCTCACAGACTTTATCAAAGTTATGCCTAACTTTGATCTTTCTTCTCATAATTGTTGCTAGCTATAATAAGACTAAAGCACACAATTACACGCATATGGTATATCGAGTAAAACATATTATTACGTAAACACATGTCATTATCAAAACTATGAAATTGGTCCAATAAATTCCCCCTTTTTGATGATGACAAGTCTCATATGATTTCTAATAACAAAGTGACTAAGCATGGTTCCCCCTCAACAAAGTACTCCAAAGTTATAGCAACTTTGATCGCAAGAACATAACAACTTAGCCAAAGTTATAGCTTGAGAGACTTTAAGAGATAACGAGTCTTGACAAGGAGCAAGCTTAAGCAAAGACTCAAATCATATCATTTCTTCCCCCTCTTGGCATCATTGAAAAGACAAGAACAAAGACATGAAACGACTAGAATAACACATGTCAAGGCAAGAAATAGATATGCAAAATACGCAATATAAAACGATATATACCAAGCAAAATCAAGTGCAAATGTTAATTAAAACTACAAACCACAAAATATATTGTTAGTTGCCAATGGGCCGAATAGGTTAAGTAGTTCAAGAAACAAAACAAGCTAAGGTAAGAAGATCAAGGCTTTTTGGGTTGTCGGATGATGTTGGGATTAATGTAATCGGGTCGGGTGCGGTACTCGAGAGTAGAAAGACGATCAAGGCACGTCGACACATGAGTAGCTTGGGCGGTGAGGCAAACATCGAAGTTTCGAACCTTCAAAGAAAGAGCCTCCGTCGCATCAAGTATAGTGTGCATCCCCTCACGCATTTCTGAACCGCTTTTCACCAATGCACCTCCTTGGCTCACCAAGAATTGCATCCGATCCCTTTGCCTATACATCTCTTGTCGAATATCGACAACATTCCTCTCTAGTTTTGCTAGGCAATCATCAACACCCGTCATCTAAGACCTCAACTCACTACTCACACCCGAACCGACATGGTCACGGGTAGAGCTAGTGTTCCCCATAGCCACGGTTTTTACAAATTTTTTTCAACAACCGCATCAATTTTCCTATCTTGCGCATCAAGGCGCTCCATTACATTTCCAATAAACACATCCAATTTCGATTCAAGCCCCGAAAAATCAGCCACATTCGGTTTCACAACAACTGAACCACCTCTTTTTTTTTTATGTCTTCACTAACACCCTCTTGTACCTTTTTTTTTTTTAATCGACGCCCTTTTGTACCTTCAAGCACCGAACCCGACTCGGTTTGGGTTTTGGAGTTTGGGTGGTGGTGTTTTTGTAGAGTAGCCGTGTAGCGCCGGCTCTATTCCTCTTTTTCCTTTTTTTTTTTATTTTTTTTTTTGTTTTTGAATTTGGGTAGGAAAAGGAATCTTAGGTAATTATTTTTGAGATATGGTAAGGATAGAATTAGGTAAATAAAAAGATATGGCTATATGATTTTGTTTGAGAATTTCGGCTAGTATAGGATACATGGGTAGAGTTTGGCTCAATTTTGGAAAGTGAATAAGATAGGTATTTGGCAAATATGTGGTTCATAATTCAATTTCCATAAAACACTCAATATGCAAGATACTCACGTAAAATATATAATATTAAACACAAATATACTAGCAATGAAATATGCGGACACAGTCATACAATCTCGTCTTATTCTAGCCAGTCACGCAGGTTTACAAAATAAATAAGATGAATTTAATTGCTACCGATTAAACCAATTTCCAACCGCAAAATCTCAAAACGTCTTCTCGCTAACGCCTTTGTTAAAATGTCAGCCCATTGATTGTCAGTACTACAAAATTCGAGTTTAATGTTGCCCTTTTCTACATGGTCACGCAAAAAATGATGTCTAATGTCTATATGCTTAGTACGAGAATGCTGAGCTGGGTTCTTAGAAATAACAATAGCACTCGTATTATCACAGAAAACAGGCATACAACCAACATTAACACCATAATCACATAGTTGTTGCTTTAACCAAAGTAGTTGAGAACATACCAGTCCTGCAGCGATATATTCGGCTTCTGCAGTAGATAACGCAACCGAATTTTGCTTCTTTGAGCCCCAAGTAATTATGCAAGGTCCAACAAACGTAGCAAATCCAGAGGTACTTTTTCTATCTAAAGAACATCCCGCATAATCTGCGTCTGAATATCCTACTAGATCGAAATTGCACTCAAGTGGATACCATAAATATAAGTTAGATGTACCAATTAAATATCTCAAGATACGTTTAACTGCAATCATATGTGATTCCTTAGGACATGATTGAAATCTAGCACAGACACATACGCTGAACATAATGTCAGGTCTACTTGCAGTTAAATATAATAAAGAACCAATCATACCTCGATATGTAGTCTCATCTACGGACTTACCATTTTCGTCCAAGGTCAACTTTTTGTCAGTTACCATAGGCGTGTCCATTGGATGAGCGTTTTCCATACCAAATTTTCTGATTAGCTCCTTGACATATTTTTGTTGGTGAATCTTTATCCCTTCTTTGGTTTGTTGAATTTGCAATCCTAGGAAGAATTTTAATTCTCCCATCATGCTCATTTCAAATTCTGAGGTCATAAGATCTGAAAAATACTTGCACAATTTATTGTTAGTAGAACCAAAAATAATATCGTCTACATAAATTTGAGCAACAAGTAAATCAGAACCCTCAGATTTTAGAAATAGGGTTTTGTCGACAGATCCTCTTTTAAAATTGTTTTGTAATAAAAATTTTGACAATCTGTCGTACCAAGCCCTAGGCGCTTGTGTCAAACCATATAAAGCTTTATCGAGTTTAAAAACATGGTTTTGAAACTTGCTATTCAAAAATCCAGGAGGTTGTTCAACAAAAACATCTTCTTCCAGATAACCGTTGAGAAATGCAGTCTTAACGTCCATTTGGAATAATTTCATTCATTTATGAGCTGCGAAGGCAATGAGCAAGCGAATAGCTTCAAGTCTTGCTACTGGAGCGAATGTCTCGTCATAATCAATCCCTTGTTGTTGATTATAACCTTGAACGACCAATCGAGCCTTGTTACGAACTATAACTCCTGAATCATCCAATTTATTTCTGAATACCCATCGAGTACCAATCACAGTTCGATTAGAAGGTCGTGGCACAAGGTGCCATACTTTATTGCGTTCGAACTGTTGAAGCTCCTCTTGCATAGCCACAATCCAGTCGGATTCTGCAAGAGCTTCCTTGATGTTGATAGGCTCTATGGTAGACAGAAAAGAATAGAATGAACAGAAGTTATTTAAGGTTCGCCTCGTTTGAACTCCTTTATTCAAACTTCCTAGGATACTATCCATAGGATGAGAACTCTTATATTTCCATTTATTAGAGTTCCTAGGCTCATCATCATCTGATGAACTATCATTTTCCTCAAATGATTCAGAATCAAGATTGGTTCCCCCTGAGCTGGACTCTGGGGTTATAGCTGAAGTTGGTACAACTTCAGTTACACCGTCTTGGTTCTGGTTCAAAGTTATAGCATCATCAGCTATAAATTCAGTTTCATTTTCCTTGTTTTGAGAAGAGACATTCGTATCATCAACAATTGTCTCAGTTCTCTGTTCAAGGTCATTTGCGGATTTATCAAGTTCATCATTAATTCCTTCAATAACTTCTTCATTATTATTTGGCACGTCATCTCTGGAGAGGCGAAAGTCTGGATCATTCATTTCTTCTTCATTCTGTTCAACTTGCTCAAGCACATTATCTTCATCAAATACAACATGAACACTTTCTTCTATGCACAAAGTTATTTTGTTACAAACTTTGAAAGCTTTACTATGATTAGAATAGCCAACGAACACAGCTTCATCACTTCGTGGATCAAATTTGCTCAAATTACTTTTTCCATTATTATGGACAAAATATTTACTCCCGAAGCAACGAAGGTGAGTTATATTGGGTTTTCTCCCTCTTAAAAGTTCATCGGGAGTCTTTTTGAGAATAGGTCTAATCATAGCTCTATTGTGCACATAGCATGCAGTACTAATGGCTTCTGCCCAAAAGCTCTTAGGAAGGCCACTACACAAAAGCATAGTGCGGGCCATGTCCTCTAATGTTCTATTCATACGTTCCACGACACCGTTTTGTTGTGGGGTTCGTGGTGCAAAAAAGTTATGTCCTACACCATTCTCCCTACAATATTCTATAAAGGCTTGATTATCAAATTCGGTGCCATGATCCGTACGAATGGAAACTAACTTTTTATCATACTTGTTTTGGGCGAGCTTCATTAGTACCACAAACTCATCGAAAGTTTCATCTTTAGCAAGTAGAAAGATAGGCCATACATACCTTAAGTAGTCGTCGACTAGGACGAATACGTACCTTGATCCACCGCGGCTTCTGACTTTCATAGGTCCACACAAATCCATGTGTACCAACTCAAGTGGACGCTCTGTACTTACTACTCGTTTCGGTTTGAATGAAAATCTAACTTGTTTACAACGGGCACATGAGTCACACATCTTCTCTTGTTCGAATTTGATTGAGGGTAAACCCTCAACTAAATCCCACGATTTAAGTTTCTTTAAAATTGTTGGACTGATGTGTGCAAACCTCTTGTGCCACAGGCATTAATCATCCACAGTGACTTTCATGCACGTAAAGGAACTTGTAGTGACTTTGTTTAAATCAATCATATACACGTTCCGTTTACGCAGACCTTCTAAGATAACATTACTAGTACCTTCAACTATGATACGACAAATATTTGAATGAAAAACGACTTTGTTGCCTTTGTCACATAGTTGAGAGATACTTAGTAAGTTATGCTTAAGGCCATCTACCAGATATACGTTATTAATAGCATGTGAAGAAGATATACCAATCTTACCTACACCCATTATGTTGCCCTTCTTGTTGTCTCCAAAGGTGACCTTGCCACCGTTGAAGGGTCTAGTGAAAGAAATAAATTCTTGTTTCCAGTCATGTGTCTCGAACATCCACTGTCGAGATACCATAGATTGTTTTCTTTCACTATTATCTGCAAGAGAATCAAATACAGCTTTTAGGTACCGACGCTAAGTTGGGTCCTTTGTGGTTAGTGACTCTATGTATTTGATCCTTCCTAACCCATACCTGTTTGACAATTCTTTTCTTCTTAGGATAGGGTTTGGTAGATTTATTATATTGATTATTGTTACGACGCACATTTGGTTTAAATGACTGCTTCTGATTCACATACGATTTGGATTTTGAAGGTACAGATGTGTAATCGAAAGCCATGTCATAAAACCACCTGAACTCATTGTTTCTAACCTCATCACGTTGAGATTCAGGTTCAGACTCATTGACACTAGACACGTCATGCTCTTTCACAAAATCAGTTTGATTTTTGTTGTCGTTAACATATTTGACACAATTATCTTTAACATGACCGTTGTGACCACAATAATTGCAAATCAGATATTCTGAAAGATTGACATACTTCCTTCTTCTGAAATCACGGTCAGAAGGGGTGGATTTGCACTTATCATGGTCTCTACGACTATAGCATTCATGACCAAGGTCCATCTTCATGTTATTGTTAGACTGTTCGGTAAGGAAGTCTAAGACCTTCTGACTTCCTTCCCACTTATCATGAACTTTTCGTGCATGTAGGAGCAATTCCTTCAAAGACTGAATTTCTTTTTCACACGACGAATGATCTACATTCGAGTCTTTGGCGGGATTGTTCTTTTTAAAGTTTTCACGAAAGTCATTGAAATGTTTATTCAAGATAAGTTTCTCCTCATTATGTTGACTTTTGGCTTGGGAGAATTCAGCCTTCAAATCTTTCAATTGCTGAGAAAGAAAAGAGTTTACTTTCTCATGATCAAGAATAACAACTTCCTTTGCCTTAGCTTGAGATTGTAAAAGCTCATTGACTTTCTTCAACTCTAAAGTTATAGCTTCATTAGCTATAACTTTGGCTTGAAGATGCTTAATGTTGAGCTTCAACTCTGAGATTATAGCTTCATTAGCTATAACTTTAGAATCAAGAGCTTCTTTCTCAACATTTGTCTTGTCTGAAGTTATAGCTGAAGTTGCCATAACTTTAGACTTGAGCTTTTTAGCTTTGGCCTTTAGAAGTTGGTTTTCCTCAGCAATGTCAAGAATTTGTTCTTTAAGATCTTTTAATTCAAGACTCTGCTCATGACAATGATCTAAGGCTTCTTCAAAATACTTAATTAAAGACTTCTTAGATAAATTTTTAACTTGCTTTTTAAGTTCAAGATGACTAACCTCTTCGTCATCTTCTGAATCTGGTTCTGAACCTGAGTTGCCAACAAGACACATCTCGGATTCGCTTTCATTGTCACTGTCAGAAATTAGGTCAAGACTGACGTTGCTTAGACACAAGTTGGCGACTTCCTCTTCCTCTGACTCGTCGTCCTCTGTGTCGAGATCTCCCCAGCAATAAGCCATCATAACATGCTTGAATTCCTTCTTGGTTTTGTCTCGTTGATTTTTGTCTTTGATTTTCTTCCATGTGGGGCAATCTTTGATCATGTGATCATTATCCCCACATTTGAAGCAACCACGACTTGAAAGAGACCCTTTTGACTCAATTGGCTTTTTGTAAGATGTATTAGTGTTATTGTTAAACGTTTTCCCTTGTGGTTTATTAAAGAATTTTTTCTTAAAACGTCTAGCAAATAACACTGTTTCATCTTCAAGATCCGAATCTTGTCTTTCACTAGATTCGGCTTGTAAAGCCACTTTCTTGCTATTACTATCATTTGCCTCATCTTCATCAAGAATAATCTCGTGAGCCATTAGGGTTCCAAGTAGCTCTTGATAAGATAGGTAAGATAGGTCTTTACATTCCTCAATTACCGTCACCTTAGGTCTCCATCGTTTAGATAGACTTCTAAGGATCTTCCTGGCAATTTCCTCGGAGTCAAAAGTTTTTCCAAGATTTTTC
>JAIUZE010071470.1:0-42509 GCA_022085475.1 Heliosperma pusillum | reverse complement strand
ATATATATGATTAGTTAGTTGATTAACGTAAATCAATAACGGTTGGCTAACTATAGTTTGACGTTATTGTCGTTTGACGGCGGTGATCAACTGATCCCTTTCGGTCACACCTAAAGGATGAAATCCAAATAGTAACTAATTATTTGTATACGATACAGTTAATTAGTACATTACATATATTCGATATGTACGAGAGTTAATTATTAGAAAATTGAGTTAAGAACTCAAATTCGATTAAACTTATTTTTCAATTATGCGATAATTGACTAATAAATTTATATCTTATTTTAATACGATTAAATAAGATTTAACTTATTAATTAATCGTTAAATTACTAAATTAGTTGAGGTTTTGAGATAGAGGTAATTAGTTAATTATATTTACAAGGAGTTGTAAAATAAATTAACTTAGCATTGTGGGACCCATTATATATTGATATAATGGTACAATATTACTTAAAATGTTAAGTACATATTATTTATTTAATTGAGTCATATAATTGTTATATGATCAAATTAACACTTAATTATACAAGATAATTAACCATATGATCAATAAGTATTTGTGAGACAAATATCAAAAATCAAAATGGACCAGACTAGGCCATAATGGACCGGTTTTGGTAGTAGTTACATGGTGATGATTTTGTTCTTATTTTTACTCTTTAGTTACTTTGTGAAAGTGACATAACAAGTATAAAACAATCATCATATTTTCTACAACACTCCACTCAAATGCATGTGATAAAATTGAGCAAAATATAGTCATTTTTGGACTAATACCATCCGGCCAAATTGGCTATAAGAATGAACAAAAGTTGTTCATTTCTTCACTTACTTGATTTTTGTTCAATTGTCATACTTCTTTCTAAAATCCTTCTTTTCACTAAAACTCTCATATACTAATATTTACTAAGTATTACTAGTGTAGTAATATAGTCATAATATTAGTAGTATTATATCTATCTTATTATCTAGTTAATAATAAGGGTAGATTATTTGGTGTCATCTTGGTGCAACTTGAAGGAGGTCTTCTAGTTTGGAGATTTCTTGTGTTCATCCATATTTATAGCTCAAGAACAACAAGAAGGAGTTCTTGTTGTGCCCATATAATTTCTATATCAATGTGAGGAAATTTCTTCTTTTATATAAATGTCTTTATATTTGCATGCATGTTACATAGATCATCATAAACTAAATTAAAAAGTAATTTAGTAATTAATTAGAGTAGTCTAATTAAGGTCTATGGACTTTCAATTGGTACACAGCTAGCGTGTAACATGCATGGGTTCATTTTTGACATTTTTGTTAAGTTATAAGATAACTAATAAAGCAAAGATTTTGGTTAAAATAACATTTCTGACGAAGGGTTTTGGTGCAGTATACCAGTACTTGACCTCAAAATGTTTGTGCCAAATTTCGTGATTTTAGGATATTTTGCTATTTATTTGGTTTTTTGCGTTTAAAAACCGAGCTAACATCCTTTATGCGTTAAAAAGTTAACTACAAAAAGCATAGTGCATTTATTCGCCATGAAATTTTAATATGATCTCACATGAATGTCTTACATATTGTATGTAAAATTTCGTGACTTTTACTTATGTATTGCATGTTTATTGATTTTTATACGATAAAAGTCGATAATATGAGATTATAATGTTCATAAAATGTAAACGTCCATTTCTGGTCTTGAAATTTTTTTTACATTTAACATTCTGATGTTGATACTCTTGGTGAAATTTAATAATTTGTTTCACTGCTTTACTATATCTAATGTTTTTATTTGATAAAACCATTAAATACAAAGCTATTTGTTCGTAAAATTAATTTAAATTTTTTAAGCAAATATTTTTTATTTTTATAGTTCCTGGAATTGTTCCAGAATGTACAAAATTTTTTGTTTCAAATTTTATGATGTTTATTTTTATTTTGGTTTTATTTCATAATTGTTATGATTAAACCGTAATATTTAGCAAATGAAATCAAATCGATCTAATTAATGACCAACAAAATTAGTAGTGACTAATTTTGAGTTCTAAATCAGTTTAGTTAATTATTTTGAATTTAAATGCGATTTAAATGTTGATATTGATTTTTAATGGTTAAAAATCAATGAATCCTGGAAGAAATCGAGCTACAATGAGCATGAATTGAACTTAGGACGATTTTGGCATGAATTTTGCAGCAATTTATTTTATTTATGTTTGAATGAATGAATGTCATTTATTTAATAATTTATGCAAAGTTTGTACCTAGTATGGCCTAGTTATTTTTATCGTTATTACCCGTAATGTTAGGGAATAACGGTTTGGTTGTAATTTTATTGCGATCTCGTATCGCCGGTTTGTATAATTTAATAATTTTATTTTATAGAATAAATGTATAATAGGAATTTGTATATTTGTACATTTGTAATTATTTTTTATGAAGACCGGTGGCTTCCTCAAGACGGTGCCATTTTGGAAGATGTTCCAAGTGAAGAGGCAAGGGACCAAGAAGTTGGTTTCCGAATTTGTAACTATCTATTTAATTTTGATTAGCTAGGTGGCCATACTAGGATTTTATTGTTGCTTGATTGCTTGCTTTGTTTTTCGCTCATGCCAAAATCGTCACACATGCATTTTATTTACCGTTATTGTCAATTCAACGTTATTCACAATTCACCGACTTAGTTCGCTTATAGGGAATTAATAACAAAATTGACAAGACCTCTCACATAACTTAAAAAAAATTGAGATTTAGCCTAACCAATTAGTAACACCTATGAACCCCGTGTTCATTAGGGCTACCACGCTCGTGTGTCCCTTTTTACCTCGGTTAAGTATGTGATGCGCACAGATCAAAATTGGGATTGTGACTCAACGAGATAAAAATCGTTATCGTGTGACTAAAGGTAGATTGGATTTATTACGTTGAAATCCGTCAACCAAGAGTCTAAGTGTGAATTAGTTCAAGTATTGGACTTACCATTTTTAATAAGGTAGGCATGCGATGACTATTTTTGTCCTAAATATGGGTCTGTGGACTCACTTATATAATATCGTGAGGGGTCATTATATGAGTGACATTGTTAAAATTGTTTTTACAAGTAAATTATATATAAGAAATGAATGTTTATTTTCGTTGATATTTATGTTTATTCGCGAAATGACAATTATTTTTCTTCTATAAACTTATAAATCCGTTCAATCGTGGAAAAGGTTTCCATTATTTTATACGGTAGCATTTTGATTGCGATCTCCGTTTAAACCACCGTAGCTAAAGACAAAATGAATTTTATCTTTTGATCCTCATATTCACCATTGCAAATGTCTCTTATGAAGAGTAATTGAATAAGTCACATTTAGTCAAAAACGTTTTGATTTCTAGTGACGTCTCCTTATAACAATGGTACAATCATTTTTGCTCCAAAGAAAATATTTGTATTGGTATGTCGTCATTATACTCCTTAACGAGGCTTACCTCAAAAGAGGCCAAATCAGTTGGGACGACTAGGTTAATCGATTTATTTGAAATCGTGAACAACCAAATACCGTAATCACTTCATGAAAAGTTTATCCTTTTGAAGGTAAAACCATGAATGAAATGAAGAATAGTCTTCACAATAATTCCAATATACTTGTCTAAATAGAGATTCATGAAAGTGAGTGTGAGCACTAAGAATGATGTTTATATTCTTAATTGTTAAGACGAGGTTCAAGAGTAGGTTGGCTCGACTTTGACACAAGGCAAGGGAAAAAGGCAAGACTATTTTGAATAGTAAAGTCAAAACCCAAGCAAAGTGTCGAACCCAACTTTTGACGATTCTATTTTTCAGTGTAGGACACAAGAAAAGAATCTTCCCAAATTTTTCTAAAGAGTTAGAAATTGGGTGTCATTTTTCACCCATAAAATCTATATGATCAACATTTATTTTACTCAATGCAATTTTTGGGTATTAGATACCTATTATGGTTTTCATCAATGTATTCAATGCATATAATAATGATTCGTGCGACGACTAACCATAATTAAATGTCGACCTACAAGGGAAATGTAACTATTGTAGTTTTATTTCTATAGAGACATATAAAAGTTATAATGTGATCAATCTAGTTTTGGATTTAGAGGTATACTTCAATAAACGTTATTATGTACATAACCTCTAAATAAAGAATATAGTATCCACTTTTGTGTACGACACAAATGTTTCACTTTTGTGAATAGAACAAACGTTGTATCTTTTTATGCCTATACTTGGTCAATGGTTATCCCATACCAATCAAATGTAATTATATTCTTGACCTAAACTAGTAATTACTTGTCATATAGATTGAAAAAGGCTCAAAATTGGTGACCTATGTCTAATCTTAATTCTGGATTGTGTAGCACATTAAGAGGCTAGTATTAACAACTATCCCTAACCCCTCTGATTTTGAATCTTATGGTGTGTGCGAATCTTGTATTCAAGGCAAGATGATTCGTGCCCTTTTGTTGAAAAGGAAATCGAACTAGTAAATTATTGGCCCCATTACATAATAATACGTGTGGTCCAATAACAAACACAACCAGAGATGGTAATGATTACTTCACTTGATTTACCGACGATTTAAGTAGATATTATGTTTGATTCTACTTAATGAGGTGCTAAGAAGAATCTTTGAAAAGTTCAAAGAGCTTCAATGAGAAGTAGTTAACCACTAGAACATTAGATCAAGGACTTACGACTATATCGTAACCATAAATATCTAAGTATTGACTTTGATTTTCACCAAAAGTATTGTGAAATGATTTCACAAGTTAACTTCTCTAAAACACATTATTAGATAAGGTGTTGTTGAATAGAGAAACAGAACCTTATACGATATGGTTTTGTCTTTGCAAGTCAAAATGAGCCATTTGACTAACCTTGGGATCTTAATATTTTTGTCTGCTATTTCTTTTCCCACCATATTAAAAACACATTTAAAACAGTCTGATTTCATTCCATATACGATATGGGTAGGTAGCGTACCTAATTTATAAGTTATTTGAATGAAACAAGTGCTCAATAATCCCACATTGACCACTAGAACAAAGCGTTTGTGACTCGTGATGCTGTCTTTCAATAAAAAATACGATTATTTCTTGATAAGACAGAGTGGGAGAAAATGTTTCAAGAGCCACAAACTGAGCATATGGTCCGGAAAAAGTTTTCCTCATTGCTTGTTCAGTAGTTGTTTCTTCGGAACCTACGAGGTCAGGTGGAATTTTATCACTCCTTAATAGTGATGAAATATGTGACTTATAAAAGACTGTTTTTAATCCCAACTTCTTGATATGGCTTAGAGTCATACGATTCGTAAATGGACTCCATGCATGATGGTCAGGTATGTGACCTGGTAAATTTTACTTGAAGAAGTACGACCTCTTCAAATGTAAATTAATTTTTAAGATCGAAATTTGCATGGATGAACATTAAAATGTTTTCAAAGATAACTTGGTAGGCAAAGAGTTTTGCACCAACCATAATTCTTTGATCCATTCGAATATACTTAGCCATTACAGCATATCATAATAGTATGATGCCAACTGGATCTCAACAACCACCTTCTTGAATACGATTCTAGAAGAGGAAGTATATTTTATATTCACCTGTGGGTTTGTAGATCCTAATTATCCTAAGTTAATTTGCAAGCTTAAGAGTATGTCTTAAGTAAGCACAAAAGAGTTGGAATTAGTGTGTCAATCATGTTGCAAAATATTTCTCGATATCTCGAGGAATTATGTTTATACATGAAGTTTAGTGGGAGTGATGTGGTGTGCATCAGTCTTATATGTGGAGACATATTGATCATTTTAGATGATGGAAGATTTTGGAGAAGTAGAATACATATTTTAGATATCTGGATTTATGGAGATAAATCTAAAAGGATATTAGCATTGAGTCAAAATTCTTATATTGATAAGATCTTTGACTAGTTCAAGAAAGTTGAACACATAATAATTGATTCCTTTTGCTTCCGCTGCGGGATCAATTATATACGCTATGATGTATACTCAATCCGACATTTCGCATGCTTTGAGTATGACGAATTATTTGCAATCAAATCCAAGTGAGAATCACTTGATAGCCATAAAGAACATCCTTAGTACTTGCGAAGGACTAAAAGATATGTTCCATGTGTTTGGAGTTTAAAATAAGTTACGTGTAAGGGTTACACAGACTTCAGTTTCCAAACTGATCAAAGTGATTTGAAATCACGAACTGGCTGTGTTTCATAGAAGATTTATCTGTTGGAAGAGTTCCAAACAGAAAATACTATTGGAAAGGTTCCAAGTAGGAGTGACATTTTCATATATAAATGTCATGTATCCGCTGGAAATGTTCCAGGCAAGTTTATCATTGCGGATTTCACAACGGAAATAGAGTACATTGCATCATATGATGCTGCATATGAAAGTAGCTTGGATTCGACAGTATTGGAGGGACTAGAAATAGGTTCTATCGCTGTATATCCTTATCCCATTATATGGTTATAAAGTTAATGTAAAACAGTGGAGCTACCCTTGAGGCCAAGAGTCCTAAGTCTAGATTAACCTTAGGACAACGCCTACTCAGAAAGTTTTTTATGTATTGTATATAATGAGATTACGTAGACAAAGAGAAAAAGCAAGCAGATACGTGCGGAACGATGCAAGGGTTGTAATCCCATTAGCCATGCTTTTTGCAGGTGAACATGATAGTCATGTCATTTCAATGGGGATTCGAATATGTACCTGAATTGATCAAGATATAAATATGAAAATTATTGATAGCGTATCAATTTTTCCACATATTTGATAATCGCATTCATGTTAGAGTTTCATTTAAAAAACTCCATATTTTAGTTTGACTAAATTTTATACTTTGTGTATCGAATTGGATTTTGAAAGAAAGTTGACCCAATGCAAGTGACACCGGGACAACTTCGTATTTGGTCCACTAGTCACTAAATGAGGGCACCCGGTGGGACGTCCTCGAAATGGGACGAGTTGTAAGTCGATCGATGGTTGCTTGGTTCAGCCCATGGGGGAATGGAGATGACTGGGCGTTTACAGACAGACTGTATGCACTCTGTCGGACAGTGACATTGTAGAGGACCCTAAAATCAATATTTGAGCCTGGTAGTGGGGGTGTATCATAGTCTATAAGTCGATTCTTTTGACTGGCGACCGTCTATCTGAGTCGGTGCAGTTTCTGATTGGTTTTGGTTGATGTTCTAGGTCGTGCCGTAAAAGGAGGCCGATGGACTTCTTCTGGATCATGGTGAGCTGCATCATACAGAGTAGATGGATCAACAGGAATTGTCCACCCACGTTGGGTAAAAACATCTTTAGGCCACTCGAGGAGAAGTTACTGTAAATGCGTGGCCACGCTCGGAAAGAGATCTATGGTAGATTTTCCGGTCAAACAGTTACTCTCCCTATCGAGAAACCCACTCTAGATATTGTCAATCGCAAGTGCGACCTGAAAGACACCTTGCGTTGAGTGGGAGATGTGATAAAAGAGACAAGAGAATCGGTGACGCACACTTGTGTCAGACAAGTGGGAGATTGTTGGAGTAGGTGTCCTTCACAATAGTGCGCCACATAATAAATATCATTATGGAATATAATTGGGATAATTATTGACTATATATATGATTAGTCAGTTGATTAACGTAAATCAATAACGGTTGGCTGACTAGAGTTTGACGTTATTGTCGTTTGACGGCGGTGATCAACTGATCCCTTTCGGTCACACCTAAAGGATGAAATCCAAATAGTAATAATTATTTGTATACGATACAGTTAATTAGTACATTACATATATTTTATGTAGAGAGTTAATTGTTAGAAATTGAGTTAAGAACTCAAATTCAATTAAGTTTATTTTTCAATTATGCGATAATTGACTAATAAATTTATATCTTATTTTAATCCGATTAAATAAGATTTAACTTAGTAATTAATCGTTAAATTACTAAATTAGTTGAGGTTTTGAGATAGAGGTAATTAGTTAATTATATTTACAAGGAGTTGTAAAATAAATTAACTAAGCATTGTGGGACCCATTATATATTGATATAATGGTAAAATATTACTTAAAATGTTAAGTACATATTATTTATTTAATTGAGTCATATAATTGTTATATGATCAAATTAACACTTAATTATACAAGATAATTAACCATATGATCAATAAGTATTTGTGAGACAAATATCAAAAATCAAAATGGACCAAACTAGGCCAGAATGGACCGGTTTTGGTAGTAGTTACATGGTGATGATTTTGTTCTTATTTTTACTCTTTAGTTACTTTGTGAAAGTGACATAACAAGTATAAAACAATCATCATATTTTCTACAACACTCCACTCAAATGCATGTGATAAAATTGAGCAAAATATAGTCATTTTTGGACTAATACCATCCGGCCAAATTGGCTATAATTTTTTTTTTTTTTTTTTTTTTTTTTTTTTTTTGGCAGCAGTAAAATTAGTAGCTTACAAAGTACAAACCCGACTCTCTGAGTCGGATTTTATAATTATTACAACATTCGAATAACAAATTAAACTAATGACTGAGTTGGTAAATAGAGCAGCCTTCATGAAAGGACAATTTGAGCTTGCCAAATGCACGGTCATTTCTTTCCTCTTCCTAATTTGTTGAGCTTCGGAGGAGTACCTACAACAAGACACACTTACGCCACGAAGACGTAGAAATTTATGGGGGAAAGATCTACTTGAAAAACAAGTAGACATGCTGTGTCTCGGAGATTCATCCTCTTGGCTATTATCTTTTTTAGGAGTGATCCAAAAAACCACCAGGTAAGCAAACCATAACATAATATGCCCCACGACTAATCTTTTGACCGTAGATGCAATAGAGCATCGTCTGAAGGCGGATCCAACCCAGCCAATACACGAATCAACCATAAAGGCTTCATAAAAGCCATTATTTCTTTGAACAATAAGAAACTTGACAATACGAACTATCGCCACAAAGTATAAGGGACAGGACACCCTTAACCAATTTGATGGCCAAATTGGCTATAAGAATGAACAAAAGTTGTTCATTTCTTCACTTACTTGATTTTTGTTCAATTGTCATACTTCTTTCTAAAATCCTTCTTTTCACTAAAACTCTCATATACTAATATTTACTAAGTATTACTAGTGTAGTAATATAGTCATAATATTAGTAGTATTATATCTATCTTATTATCTAGTTAATAATAAGGGTAGATTATTTGGTGTCATCTTGGTGGCAACTTGAAGGAGGTCTTCTAGTTTGGAGATTTCTTGTGTTCATCCATATTTATAGCTCAAGAACAACAAGAAGGAGTTCTTGTTGTGCCCATATAATTTCTATATCAATATGAGGAAATTTCTTCTTTTATATAAATGTCTTTATATTTGCATGCATGTTACATAGATCATTATAAACTAAATTAAAAAGTAATTTAGTAATTAATTAGAGGAGTCTAATTAAGGTCTATGGACTTTCAGATTGACGTTCTTATGAATTTGGAGATAGAAGGAGTTTGTTCGGATCTTGCTGGCCTCAAGATCGCTTGACCTTCATCTCGGCAGGGTAGTCTCTTTTAGTCGTTTGTCTATTTGAGATTACTATATTTGTTGGTAGAATTGGGTACACTTTTGGCTCTTAGTAGCGCGTGTGTATCGGTCTACTGTTGTACTATTATCTCCACAATAGTAAAATTTGTTCTCCTTCCGGGTGGACGTAGCTAGTTATTTTACTGGTGAACCACGTATATCTGTGTGTCATCTTTATTTGTTATTCGTTATATTTTGTTCTTATCACCCTAATCAACTAACTGTCGGGTAATGGGACGCCTCCGTTACAACAATTGGTATCAGAGCCCAAGGTTCAAACTTGGGTCTCTTCTGCTTCCGCATTGTGTTTTAGGGCGGTAATTTGGGTTTGTTGAATTATGGGTGAAAAGATGTTGAAAGCGAATATTTTGAAAGTTGACATGCTTTTGGGTTTGGTGAGTTTGTCTAAGGATGGTAGTGTTGGCAGTAAGGTGGAGTTTATTTCTACACTGGTCAAGCTAATGGATCCTTCAAGACAAGCTACCAACATTTGTTTTTCTCCTTAGTGGGGAAATTTGTGCTCAAGGTGGAGCCTTGAGCGGCCCGGTCCAGGGTTAAATGGACGCAGGCCTAGTCCAGGGTTTATTGGATGGCAGACCCAGTCCAGGGTATATTGGATGGTTATAGACTCAAGGTGGAGTCTATGGTGTTCTAGTGTGAAAGCTCATTTGCTGGAACATGGCAGATATAAGTCTACTTGTAAGTGACTTGTATAAGTGGTCGAATGGTTTGGAAGTCGTTTGTTAAATGCGACTGTCCGAGTCAAGCTCCGCTGAGTTCTTGAAAAAGAACTGTTTGGATCTCGAAAGGGGTCATCTGAAACTTCGACGGGAGTTTGTTCTTTGGAGCTTTTGGGTTGGACTTGTTAGTCTAACTATTTGTACCTTTGATGGAGGTAATTTGTGCTCGCTTTTAATGCTGTTTTGGTTTCGTCTTGAGTTTTGTTGCCCCGATGTAGGCAAATTTTTGGTGGTCATGACACCTAGTATACTCAAGTGAAACATCTGTTTTGTTCGTGGCGTTGGTGTCCTTTAGGGCAATTTGGTACGACGGTAGATTTGGCCATGATTTTGTTTTGGAGGAGATTTGTTTTGGAATCTTGTGTTTGTTGTTTTGGTATACCATTCCATCATTAGTGACATTTGGTATCTCATATATCTGTGTTGGTGTTTGGTAGTTTTGTCCTTTTCGGAGTGTTGCTACATTTGACCTTCCTGTTGGTATGAAGATATGTTGGGTACTTAGTACGTTTGGTAGTCGCAGCTTGCTACATTTGGTACTTCGTACATTTGGTCACGTTTGTTGCACACTTGGTTCGTTTGTCCATTTTGGGAGCTGTGTTGAAGTCAGAGTGGAGACTACTGGGACAAATAGTGACTTGAGCATCGATTCTTTTGAAGCTGGTTTTGGTTTGGTTTGTTTTTGGATAATTCAAGTCAAGGGGGAGATTGTTGAGAATTTGTGCCTTGAATTTGTGTCGAAGACGGACTAAACTAAAATCGGGACGAAGAAGCTAACACTGAGAATTACGTACGTACGTGCTTGTGTGCGTGCTTGTGTTCATGCACGAGACTTTGCCTTGTTTTGGAAAGTTATTTGTCAACTTAACTTTCCTAAGTAGAATTAGGCTTAGCCTTAGTTATTGTTTGGTTTCTTGGGGATGTCTTGTACGGTTTTGATTAGGAAAATATTAATTTCCTAATTGTCTTTGTTTATTAGGAAATTATTATTAATTTCCTAATTAGTTTAGGTCTCTTATTTTAGGGTGTAATAAATCTATATAAAGACCCTTGTATTAGTTTAGAATAATTAAGAAGGAGGTGGAGATAATATTGGTGAGCACAATCTTATGAGAGTCGATTTGTGAGGTTCCCTTTGGGAGGAAGATTCAGTTTGTTCCGGGCTCAAGTAGATTGGCGTTCTTCTGAATTTGGAGATAGAAGGAATTTGTTCGGATCTTGCTGGCCTCAAGATCGTTTGTCCTTCATCTCGGCAGGGTAGTCTTTTTTAGTCGTTTGTCTATTTGAGATTACTATATTTGTTGGTAGAATTGGGTACACTTTTGGCTCTTAGTAGCGCGTGTGTATCGGTCTACTGTTGTACTATTATCTCCACAATATTAAAATTTACTGTCCTTCCGGGTGGACGTAGCCAGTTATTTTACTGGTGAACCACGTATATCTGTGTGTCATCTTTATTTGTTATTCGCTATATTTTGTTCTTATCACCCTAATCAACTAACTGTCGGGTAACGGGACGCCTCCGTTACAACAATTGGTATCAGAGCCCAAGGTTCAAACTTGGGTCTCTTCTGCTTCCGCATTGTGTTTTAGGGTGTTAATTTGGGTTTGTTGAATTATGGGTGAAAAGATGAAAGCGAATATTTTGAAAGTTGACATGCTTTTGGGTTTGGTGAGTTTGTGTAAGGATGATAGGGTTGGCAGTAAGGTGGAGTTTATTTCTACACTGGTCAAGCTAACGGATCGTTCAAGACAAGCTACCAACACTTGTTTTTTCTCCTTAGTGGGGAAATTTGTGCTCAAGGTGGAGCCTTGAGCAGCCCGGTCCAGGGTTAAATGGACGCAGGCCTAGTCTAAGGCTTATTGGATGGCAGACCCAGTCCAGGGTATATTGGATGGTTATAGACTCAAGGTGGAGTCTATGGTGTTCTAGTGTGAGAGCTCATTTGCTGGAACATGGCAGATATAATTAAGTCTACTTGTGAGTGACTTGTATAAGTGGTCGAATGGTTTGGAAGTCGTTTGTTAAATGCGACTGTCCGAGTCAAGCTCCGCTGAGTTCTTGAAAAAGAACTGTTTGGATCTCGAAAGGGGTCATCTGAAACTTTGACGAGAGTTTGTTCTTTGGAGCTTTTGGGTTGGACTTGTTAGTCTAACTATTTGTACCTTTGATGGAGGTAATTTGTGCTCGCTTTTAATGCTGTTTTGGTTTCGTCTTGAGTTTTGTTACCCCAGGTTTAGGCACATTTGTGGTTGTCATGACACCTAGTATACTCAAGTGAAACATCTGTTTTGTTCGTGGCGTTGGTGTCCTTTAGGGCAATTTGGTACGACGATAGATTTGGCCATGATTCTGTTTTGGAGGAGAATTGTTTTGGAATCTTGTGTTTGTTGTTTTGGTACACCATTCCATCATTAGTGACATTTGGTATCTCATATATCTGTGTTGGCGTTTGGTAGTTTTGTCCTCTTCGGAGTGTTGCTACATTTGGCCTTCATGTTGGTATGAAGATATGTTGGGTACTTAGTACGTTTGGTAGTCGCAACTTGCTACATTGGTACTTCGTACATTTGGTCACGTTTGTTGCACACTTGGTTCGTTTGTCCGTTTTGGGAGTTGTGTTCAGGTCAGAGTGGAGACTACTGGGACAAATAGTGACTTGACGATCGACTCTTTTGAAGCTGGTTTTGGTTTGGTTTGTTTTTGGATAATTCAAGTCAAGGTGGAGATTGTTGGGAAATTGTGCCTTGAATTTGTGTCGAAGACGGACTAAACTAAAAACGGGATGAAGAAGCTAACACTAAGAATTACGTACGTACGTGCTTGTGTGCGTGCTTGTGTTCATGCACGAGACTTTGCCTTGTTTTGGAAAGTTATTTGTCAACTTAACTTTCCTAAGTGGAATTAGGCTTAGCCTTAGTTATTGTTTGGTTTCTTGGGGATGTCTTGTACGGTTTTGATTAGGAAAATATTAATTTCCTGATTGTCTTTGTTTATTAGGAAATTATTATTAATTTCCTAATTGTCTTTGTTTCCTAATTAGTTTAGGTCTCTTATTTTAGGGTGTAATAAATCTATATAAAGACCCTTGTATTAGTCTAGAATAATTAAGAAGGAGGTGGAGATAATATTGGTGAACAAAATCTTATGAGAGTCGATTTGTGAGGTTCCCTTTGGGAGTAAGCTTCAGTTTGTTCCGGGCTCAAGTAGATTGACGTTCTTCTGAATTTGGAGATAGTAGGAGTTTGTTCGGATCTTGCTGGCCTCAAGATCGTTTGTCCTTCATCTCGGTAGGGTAGTCTCTTTTAGTCGTTTGTCTATTTGAGATTACTATATTTGTTGGTAGAATTGGGTACACTTTTGGCTCTTAGTAGCGCGTGTGTATCGGTCTACTGTTGTACTATTATCTCCACAATAGTAAAATTTGCTCTCCTTCCGGGTGGACGTAGCCAGTTATTTTACTGGTGAACCACGTATATCTGTGTGTCATCTTTATTTGTTATTCGCTATATTTTGTTCTTATCACCCTAATCAACTAACTGTCGGGTAACGGGACGCCTCCGTTACAACAAAATCATTATCATCTTTTCATTTTAAATAATATCAATCACTATAATCTTTTCTGAACTCTAAATTATAATCATAATTTAATTTTAAAAAAACTGATAAAATATAAACAATATAAATTTGTAAATCTTTTAGTAGTGCTATTATTATATATTCGAGAATGTTAAAACACATACTTACTTCGTATAGAAAAAAAAACTATAAAATGATATTATTAGTTTGTCATTTAAAATTATTTAAAAAAAATTATAAATTAAAATCATTAGTTTTGTGATAAAAAATTATTTTCATTAAAATACACCTTTCATGAGTTCACTCAGTTTATTTATTTTTATTCCAGTTCAATTTTATCTTCTCATATTATAACTGAAGGGGGAAAATATGAAAAATTAATGACGTCTCAATTTATAATTTGTAAAGAATACATTGAAAAGTAACGACTCTATATATACCGCTCATACATGCGGGATCTATACTAGTTTGGGATTATGTAAATTAGTGTTCCCTTCAACTCATTATAAATTACTCAATTTTTTTTATTTTGGGTAAATCCATTCAAAACTATGCCTTCTATTTTCTAGTAATAAAATGTCCTCAGATGCACATGACAATGCTAGGGTGCCCCAAGTATTATCCAATGTCGGCATCTCCCTTTCATAGACCTGGCAAACGGGTCAACCGGGTCGGGTTCGGGTCAGGCCAGTTCGGGTCGGGTCAGTTCGGGTCTTTCGTTGATTTCGGGTTAATTCGGGTCGGGTCGGGTCATTTCGGGTTTCGGGTTTGTTTCGGGTTTGTTGTCGGGTCTGTTTCGGGTCTATCGGGTCGGGTTATTTCGGGTCGGGTCATTTTCGGGTCAAAGAATAAGAGATAAAATGCCATTTTAAGTCTTTTCGGTTCAATTAAAGTTATTTTTGTCGGGTCATTTTCAGGTTGACTGGTTTTGGATCGGGTTATTTTCGGGTCGGGTCAGTTACTGGTAGAGCTGACAAGTCTGACCCGACCCGAGTGACCCGACCCGAGTGACCCGACCCGAAACCCGAGCAAAACCGACCCGACCCGACCCGACCCGATAATACTGCAACCCGAAACCGACCCGACCCGATGACGACCCGTAACCTGTTGACGACCCGAAAATCAGTGACCCGAACCCGACCCGAACCCGACCCGACATTGACCCGACCCGATATTGACCTGATTAAATTGACGCTCTGACAATTATTAACCTTAATAATGATCAAAATGAAAGTGATTTATTGTTTAAATTGATATGTTTGGCTTAATAATGAATTAATTAAACCAAATAATAATTTAAAACTAGATTTAAAGGAAAAATATTGAAATATTGCGAAAAAATAACCGGACCCGATTACGACCCGACCCAAACCCGACCCGACCCGATGTATCATTTGACCCAAAAATGACCCGACCCGATAACGACCCGACCCGACCCGAAATGGTTGTCTGACCCGATACGACCCGAACCCGATACGACCCGAACCCGACATGACCCGACCCAAACCCGACCCGACTGACCCGATTGCCACCCCTAGTTACGGGTCAACAAAGATCGGGTCATGTTCGGGTCGGGTCGGGTCCAATCGGGTTTCGGGTCACATTTGGGTGTTGTAGTTCGGGTCAATTTCGGGTCACGGGTCGGGTCATTCGGGTCGGGTCAATCGGGTCGGGTTGCTTTTGCCAGGTCTACCCTTTCACATATTTTTATGTAAGCCTCTTATTTTAGTGGCCCAATACATATGACATGCAAGAGGCCAAGAGGGTATGTAGTACCAAAATTGGATACCACTCGGTAGCATCATCACATTTTCTATATTTTATTGCTATATGTTTCTCTTCCATGCTTATTCCACTACAAACTCTAACCTTATTTTATAGTTTCTCTTAATCTTTATGCAAAATAATAAATGAATAATTTGGAATGGATTAGAGGAAGTAGCATATTAAGTATATTCTATACAAGTTGAATGAAGTTATTCCAAGATATCCTGAATCTATTTTGATCTAATCAAAGATCATTTGCCAACCTTTTATAACAAATTCTTGTTTAAGGTGGGATATTCGTCTTAAGTTTAAGACGAGTCAACTTAAATAGTATACATGAGACAAAAGCAGAATGCACAGAAAAAAGCAAATTTTTTCGTCTTAAATACTCAAGTATTTTTTCGTCTTAAGACGAGTGAAAATGAAATACAGATCAAATCACCACATTTGCTTGTTGTCTAGAAAATACTAAAAATTATCTTTATTACCTCTATATATGGTAGTATTTGACCTGTATTAAACTTAAAACGGATAATGTTTGTCTTGAACAAGATTTACTATATCATATGAATGGGAACATAATTTGAAATGTTGGATTCAAATAACCCGATTGTGAAAGCATAGTATCCCACATCTGGTGTACTGATGGAGTAGGTTAGTGTGAAAGTGGAAACAATACGTGTCATAAGTAATATGGACGTACTATTATAAGTAGGTAGCATTGTAGCATTGTAGCATTGTAGCAACTAGCAAGTAGTAACCTTATTCTGAGAGACCCGCGCCAAAAAAAGCTGAACTACTGTCTAATGTCTATCACTTTTGGAATGCCAGCTTGGTTCGTTTCATAAAAAGAAAGAAACTCATTGCAATGTGAAACTCTATTTTTTCATGCAGTTGGTCTTGCTTCACACAAACCATTTTGGTCTGAAACAATAAGACGAGATTTTGTAACCACTTTACAGTTAGATGTAACCACTATTGAAAACAAGTTTATATAAGCTGTGATTACATTTTATCAAAAAGTGGCAACATAATCCCGTCTTATTTTTCAGACGGAAATGGTACGTCTGGAATAAGAATTTGTGTTTTTCATGACACAATACGTATCTTTTTTCGTTTTGACGACATAGAACTTAGTAGAAAAATGACAGAGTTCAAATTACATCAAAGGGGGATCAGCGTTAAGCGGCGTGCAAGCCGATACAAAGTCTAACAAGCAAAGATCAAATACGAAGGGTGGTGCAACATCCCAACTAAAGGATCCATTTCTATTGTTAGTGTCTTTGGTATTACTTTGCAATTGCATCCGCAACAACGTTAGTCGAGTGCTTTTCAAAAATGATCTTCAAATGAGGTGAGGACATTAATTGGTCCGTACATCCAAGAATGATGTTAGCAAAAGGCTCGCAAGGGGGCTCGACTCGCAAAAGAACTTAACAACAGTGATACAAACTGAGGCCATGATACAATTACCATATAGACTGAGAAGCAAAACGTAAACCTTTCCTAATAATAGTGAGCACCTCGCAAAAAAAGGGACTAGGGGTAATCAAACGGGTGCATCAACCCCATACCCATAACCTAATACAATACGTATCAATCTATCATAAGTAGACCAATAAAGGGATTATAACTCATAAATAATACTCGTAGTTCTTTCGTTCCCTTGAATTGTATACGTTTGTTTTTGGGGTATTATTCATAAGTGAGGAAAATCTTTAATACATCTTATAGTATATAACAAAAGAAATAGTCATGCATGTGAGATCTTATTTAAAATGTCTTACCGAGTACAATATTAATATCAAACGTATACAATAACAAACGTATACAATTTATTGGAATGCAGAAAGTATGCTTCTTATTATTACAAAGTTCGGCCATTAGTAATAGAGGTTTTTCAAAGGAGTTCATCCACCTTTTTAGAGGTTTGTGGACAATCCTCTCTATTGTTGGAGAACAAAAACATGCAAATGATTACAAATTAACATGCTAGTTTGTGGAGAGATAATGTAAGAGGAGAAATAGTTTTGTGGGCCATGTTATGAACCTTGGATATGTTTATTTATTGTTGGAATGAGGTTTTTAGGTAAATGGTCTGTATATTAGCTTATGTGGCATTAGAACAAACTCATTAGAGTTACATCTATTACTATGCCCTTATAGTATGGTCTCTCCTTAATATTCGAGTCAATTGTTGAGAGGTCTCAAATCACGTAATTTAATTTGTTTGTGTGTAAATATCAACGCATTTCGTGCATTCTCGTTTATGGAAGAAAGGAAGATATTTTATGCTACAGAAACTCATACTTTCTCGTTCCTCTCACTCAAACAACTAATCACTCATAAGTGGTAAATACTATTATACCTCCAGTTGTATAATAAGTATTGTACAACCACTATCACTACAAAAAAAAGACTCATAGCGACGGATGATTCCGTAGCAAATACGCTTTTGAGACGGAATTTTCGTCACAAATGCTGCGTCGCAAAAGGTACACTCATGCGACGGAAATTCCGTCGCAAATTTTTGCTACAGAAATTTGCGACGGAATTTCCGTAGCAAACACTATTTTTAATTTTTTTTTTTTTTTTTGCTTTAATTTTATCATTTCGCGCGTGTATTCATCTCGCGCGTTTTTTTTACCGCATGTTTTTCCGCGTCAATTCATAAGTCACATATTCAATGTAAGAAGTGAGGGAACCTATATAAACATAAGAAATGTGCTGTTTTTTTTGCGACGGAGTCGCAAATATATTTTCTCGCGCGAGCCAAAAATTCCGCGCTAAAAAATTTCATTTGCGACGGAAATTCCGTCACAAAATCTGTAGCAAAATAACTGCTTGCGACGGAATGCAATCCGTCGCAAAAACCAAAAAATCCGTCCTAAAGTCAATTTTGTGACGGATTTGAATTCCGTCGCAACAAATCCGTCGCAAAATGACTTTTTTGTTGTAGTGTATAAATTTATCCGCGCTTATGTATAATATTTTCGAGGTTTTTACAAGTTTAAATTTTATGTTTAAATGCATGAGTTCAGAAACTCTATAATATAACTCAGATTCTTTAAAAGAAACTGGAAAAATTTAGTAAAGAACTTATTAATTGCCCACCCTTAATACCCTAAGAGCCACCACAAAGGATCACCATGGAATCCACTAGAGTCACAACCAAAATATTTTACATGAAGTGCATTTTAGTAATATGTAGCTTGTGTTGATCTTGTATATTATCTTTTAAATGTATTTTAATTCTAAAATATACTCTAAGAATTAAAATAGTTGTATATATAGTATACATTAATTAGTTGTATACATTAGTCTTGAGTGTAGTTTTGTTAAAAGCACAACAACCAAATGTATAAAGAATGGTTTTAATTATCTTATAGTTCCACCAAACTTAAAATCGAACTAAATTAAAAGTTTGATTGAAAAAAAAAAACAAAAAAAAAAGGATTGATAGGCCTAGGGGTGCTAACGAGCCGAGCCGAGCCCGAGCTTGGCCTTGCTCGGCTTGTGCTCGAAAACTAAAACTCGAGCTCGAGCCGATCTCGAGCTTACCCGAGCTTGAGAAAAATGTGCTCGTTAAAAAGCTTGCGAGCTTTAACGCGAGCTCGAGCCAAACTCGAGCTCAAATCGAGCCTATATATTTGTTGATTTTCTGATTTTTTTTCTTCTTCCGATACTTTCAATAACAATGCGCAAAGTTTATATGTAAAAATATTTGGCAAAAAAATGAGACATTTGATATATGTAATACAGATGTATAACCGTGAAAAAATATTTTTATAAAATAAGAGCAATATCTTATATAATTACACATGTTCGAGCTGCTCGCGAGCTTTTCGAGCCGAGCCAGTGTTTGCTCGGCTTGACTCGTTAAGCTCTCGAGCCGAGTTCGAGCCCGAGCCGAGCCCGCACGAGCCGAGCTTTGACCGAGCTTTGACCGAGCCGATCTCGAGCTGCTCGCGAGCTGTCTCGTCTCATTATCACCCCTAGATAGGCCACTACCAAGTCCGAATCTAGGTATTATTACCCTCTTATGTCCTTTTTGAAGGATATGCTCTTTCATGAACATGATTTTACTCAATCATGCACATGTTTTCCAATTTTGCCCTTCCCATTTTATCCCACCTCTCTCTTTAACATTGTACTCAAACTAATTTCTTCTCGTTTAACACACACCGACCACCCTTGCCATCCATCAGACCACACACCACTGTCTTTGTCGCCGCCACCAGCCATCGTCCTACACATACATCTCACTCACAACCCCCACTAGCCACCACAACAACCACCACTTCTGACACCAGCACCTTCCATAACCCATGCTCTCGCCACCACCACCATGCACGCCCTTCTCTACCCATGCCCACCACCTCCCTCCGGTCCTCCCATACACGCTGTAACAACCCGAAAAGTACCCAATTTTTCTAGTAAAATATCTTACGGATACTTTTCAGCAAACTTAAGTTTTAAAATAGAATTTATTGTTTCGAGTCGTATTTGGAATTTCCGAGTTCGTATTTGGAATTTCCGCGAGATTTCATGAGAAGAATCCCGTCTGTTTTAAGTCATCTTTGACTTTTCTTGACTTTTAAGTCGACTTTGACTTTCGTTGACTTTTCCCGACTCATCTCGTAATTTTAAAGACCGAAATTATATTTGAAAAATAATAAATTTAATTTATTTTTATTAAGATTTATTTGAAATTATGATAATTTAATATAATTATTTTGAATTTATTCGGAATTAAAGAGAAGGTTTTACGATTTAAACCCGAGCGTCATTTAACTATTCCCGAGACAACTTAAGTCCCGAAACAAACCCGAAACCCGACTTGGGCATGAGTCACACGCCCCATGTCATTTTTTTCCACTCACATTAGATATTTGAATTCTTTCGATTAAACTAATACGAATATCTAAGATATTTGTAACTTTATCGATCCGTCAGTTTAAATTACGCAAATCGATTAAAATCAGACCCGGTTTCTTCTAACATCACACGGCTCCTCTCCTCTCTAATAGGACTAGATATTTTCCTTTCTTTTGATTACAATAACATAATATCTAATTAAAATCTAGATATTTTATTAAACTATCATTTAATCTAATTATATCTAATTAATTACCTTAATATAATCATAAAACCCGAGTCAATCCCGTAACAACAATTTCAAAACCCGACTCATTAATCACCCTATAACTACACGGCTCACACCCACCATTACTCACTAACTACTTTTTCATTTTACAATAAATCAACTTAAGATCTAATTAATACTTTCTTTAATCGTTCTTCATCGTTCTTCGTCGTTCTTGAGCAAAATCGTCACAAAACCTTCATTTCTTATTCAAATCCGTCCTAACTTATATTTCTAGAATCTCCTCTTCGCTCTCCGTCTTCAAGTACGGTTTATTTTCAATTCCGACAAAATCGTTTTCAACACTTTAATTATGGAAAATCAAGTTTTAATTCTAACAATATTATTCTTGTCATTTCTTATAGGGGAAGATTTTGAAGACGAGTTTGGTGACTCGTATATATTAGGAGAAGATTAGTAGACGGGTTTTTCTTTACTTCTTATTTTTGGTGCTACTTGATTTTGCTAGCTAGGGTAACGATTCCGATTTACTCAACGAATTAATGTCACATACCTTTTGTTTTTGTTCATGTTATTGTTATTTATGGTTTTAGTAGTAACATGATAAGTAGTTATGATTTTTATGTTGTATGGAATTTTTAATATGTTAGTGTTCTTGACATATTTGGATGATTTATTTATAACCATGATTTTTGTATGAATGATGGTTGAATTGGATGTTTAATAATGGATGTTGTTAATAAAAATCATGTTAGAATTAATTTGGAGGGGTGGTTGTTTTGGCCGTGTAAGGTGGTCACGGGTGGAGGCTGAGAACCGGCCGGTTCAGGCCTGGTTCAGCCGGTTCAGGCCGGTCCAGCCAGGTCTGGGTTGGTCCAGGGTTTGGTTCGTGGGAGTTGTGTCGATACTTGATTGTTTTGTTGTTGTTTTGACGGGTTTTAAATATGTTAAGCATGCGGGAAATATTAAGAAACGGTTTTTAGTAAAGTCGATCAAAACAGCCCAAAACAGCCCGTGGGCCCAGTCCAGGCCCGTGTCTTGTCCGGCCCAAATCAGCCCATGAGTCCTCACTTTGGACTTGTGACGGTTTTTGAGTTATTGTTATTTTATCGTGTTTTGTAATATTTAGCAAGTGAGAAATGTTAATAAGTAAAATATTTAATTAAAAGGTTTTTCATAAAATTAATATTTCTCACATGTTAGAAATTATAATACGAGATCGTAGTTTAATTTGATATCCTTTAAGTCAAGCGGATTTTTCGTAAGATTTAATAATTCACATGTTAGAAGTTTTAATAAAATAACATGTAATGAATATGTTGATTTCATGTCTAAGTCTAATTGGTAAAGACTCTGTTTCTAGCTCAGCCCCGTTTTGACTGATGACCCGTCGCGGGACTCGGGTCGGGGATTTGTCTTCAAGTAAGATTGTATTTAATTAATGAATTAGCCTTAGTAGATATGAGGCGATATGTTATTTGAATATGATTTATATGCAATTAGTCACATGATAGGAAGTTGTTCCCGTGACGGTTTGATTGTATGATAAATGTCGTGTTGACTAAGTACCCATAGAGAATTATGAGTATATGGCGTCTTGACCATTCTAATTCTAAATGAGTATCTTGGACCATGACATTGATAGGCCGTACTATCTTTAACGAGCATATGGAGTTTACCGCTTGAGCTTTTGTGTCTCGGCTTGGGGGTTTATATCCAAGTCGGGGATGGCTGCCTAATCCACTTTGGGGAATGGAGCCAGCTTAAGTACTAGCCCACTCTGCTTAGGGGGTCGCCTAGTAGAGATTCTTGTGTACTTTTGGTCATAAGACGGGGAATGGAATAGCTGTTGTCGCTAGGTCTGATCAGTCTAGGACTAGGATGTTTTCCTACCTTGTGGTATAGCCTCGAGTTACAGAAGTCGACTATTGACGGTCCTAAGAACTTATGCCTGTTTCTAGACGTATTGGTCTTTCATGTTTGATGATTCTATGAATCTTAGAAGGTGAGATGCAAACCGGCTAAGGTTGATAGAGTTTGGATTACCGGTTGTTAACTGATTCACATGATAGCTTGCATGAGTAGCTTAGCCTTCATATGCTAGGTTATATGTTAGTTATTTGTTTCATAACATGAAAAGCATATCGTATTTGTGAAGGTTTTGTATTTTCCATATACATCTCTTTTATGTTATTCATGTTTTATTAAACTCGACATTTCGTGGCTGGGAGAACTCGGAGTTACTCCCCACTGACTGTGGCTTCCGTGTTTATATTTAATGCGGTTGGCAGGTTTGTGATGCATACTTGGGTACATTGACGAGCTAGCGAGCGAAGTATTTACCTTGGACCTATATTCGGTTCTTAGGATTGTATATTATTATACACTCTTCTATTTCCGTATTTATACGGGAGATATGTCTCCCGTTTTGGATATTTCTTTTGTATGATATTATTCCCTTTTTGTTATGAACCTTTTTATTTAAGACACCTTTGTTATAATGAATATATTTAATAGTAGGTTCCGATTTTAAAATTTACAGATTTTCACTAAAGTGAACCTATTAGAAACGTATTCTCATCTTTTATTTATTTAAATTACTAGTTTTTCTTTCCGCAAATTTGAGGGTGTCACACACGCACTATGCCGTCGCCACCTGCACATCTAACATCTCACTCGCAAGTCGCAACCCCTACCTCAGCCTCCCTCGGTCACCCCTACCAGACCCCTGCCACTTCCCCCACCTCTTTACGGCCAGCCGTCCCCACCCTAACCACCACCACGCACCACCCAACCACCCTTCCCCTTTAAAACCCTAATGATAGAAGTTTAACCTAATTGAATTTGTATCTCAAATAATTTAAAATAACAAATTGTTTTTATAATTGCAATTAGAATTATTATTCATTCAATTGACGATTAAGATGCATAATTGACGAATTTGTTAATAAATGTTTTGATTAAATTTTGAGTGGAGGAGTAAAAGAGAAAAAGAGAGCTTTTTTTAAGAATAAGGGTATACTATGGAAAATTTATGAAAAATAGTGCATGAAAGAGTAAAATATGTTGATAAAAGAGCAATTACGAAAATATATTACATACTCCCTCCTAGTCACTCATTTCTTCCCCTTTCCCTTTTACACAAAAATTAAGGAAATGAATTTGAACCACACAAAACACAATATCCAACATACAAATGAATTTAGACCACACAAAACACACAACCCCACATCCAAAAAGGGAAAGATGGAAGAAAACCCGACTTACCCAATAAGGAAAGAGGGAAGAAATGACCGACTAGGAGGGAGTATATGAAAAGATTGTATCAAGATTATTTAATACTATTCGATAACACTACTTATTTTCCAAAAATAAATTAGTATAGCCCTCATCAAATGTGACAACCAGTGCCTAGTGTCCGTAGCTTACTACTTGGTGGGTTCCCCCGGCAATTATTCTTAGCTTTCTCATTAATTTTTTGCGTTTATAATAGAAGTAAATTTACATTGTTCGTAATAATTTTGTAATAAAAAATACACAGTTTGGCAGAAATACACAGTTTGGCAGTGAATGAATATATATTGTACCCACGGCAATAAATCTAAGCTTGTACGCTGACACATAACAGTACACAGAATTGAAACAAACCTCACAAGTCACCATTACACTGACATTAGCTTCTATTTTTCTGCCTATCATTAGATTATGTTGGATATATATGCTGTATTTGCTTTGCAAGTTATCTTCTGACTCATATTTTAGGGCAATAACGGTCGCAGACTTATAACGGGTCAAACCTCCCTCATAAAGGGCAAGTGTGTGTTGTCTGGGATTTTGTAAACAACATATTGAAATAGTAAATTTGGGGGCAATCTACCAGTTTACAATATGATGCTCAATCTCTTCCCGGCGTATTCAATTTGAATTTGTCGATTACCCAACACTAGTAACCAGATATGCTATTTGTATATTTTAGTCAAAGCCGAAAATAAAATCTACTAAACATAATAATATGCTTTCACAACCTGTTTCTGTCAATATTAACCGATTTTCACCAAACAACGCTTAGAAGAAAACTAGTATCATTCTCGTAAAAGATTGTACTCCATATAAACAAAATTTAACATATTATATCAGTAATATCTAACACCATATGTGAGAGCAGCTATATTATCGGACTTCGTCCATCTTCCAAGGCTTTAAAATTTGATTTAGAGTAATATAGGGTATCAAAAGAAAAAAAACTTTACATTGAATTAATTATCATGCACATAGCACACATAACAATATAACATAGCTAGCTTACTTAACTGTGGAATATTCCACCTGCATGCTCCTGAGGATGAGACACAACTTAGCAGGTAGCTCAGTTTTGTGTTTTGATGCACTTTTGAAGACTTTAGGTTGGTTTCTTAGGGGCTAGGGCTCGGTCAACAATTAGTTTGTTGGTCGCTAAGTGTTGGCCAAAGAGGTTTCAACGACGCTTTTGGTTAAGTCTACTAAGTATATACTATGTACTTATTATGGTAAATTAGGAAACCGTTGGTCTCACCAGGCATATCCGTTTTCAATGAAGACGGGTCATATTTTTTCTCACAAGAAAGCAAGTGGAAGGGTAAGTAGAGAACTAAATGGATCATTACTTGCTCTCTCACTTGCCTTCTTGTGAGAAGGGATCCGACCCGTCTTCAATGAGAATTTGTGGTTAAAAAGTTCAAGTGCGTACATCTCTGTCTCTCTCTTCTTCTTTTTTATTAAACGAGAAACTTAACTACATGAAATATAATTAAGTTATTATCCATATTTCAATTTAATAGTTAAATTTTATTAAATTGACTTTTATTTAATTTTTTCAAAAATAATAATATTATTATACTGTCATCTTAGATGTATTATACTCCCTCCTTCCCGGTCAATATAATAGTATTATTACATTTACTTTATTTTCCCATCACAAAATAAAATAAGTGTCAACTATTCAGGAGAGAGAGTAATAACAATAATATTTGCATAATGTCATTTTTATTTATAAGTTCGTAAATATTGTATATCGTAGGAAAATTATCACTCAAAATTATTGGCCACAATTGACACCATTTAAATATCAAAATTATTGAAGACATCGTAGATGAGATCGAGATCCATTGTTTGTCAAGTTTCTATGAGCCACTTGTAATCTATTTTGTAAAACCTTAAATTACACCTTGTTAACTAATTAATATTATCTACCTAATTACTATTAAGATCAGAATAAATTTTTTCTTAGTTTTCCGTCTAAAAGGTCTTTATTCAACTGGACTTTTTTTTTATGTTGTCGTCACAAGTAGGCATTAACCCACCTTTTTCTATTCTTTCTGTCAAAGTAATAGCTACAAATAACCCACTATTTTAGACTCTACATGTCCAGTTTAGAGTTAGAAATGTAGAATTTATTACAAAGAAACAATTATTAATTATTATGCAACGTTTTCCATAATTTTCTGAATCAAATTAGTCTTATAAAATGCATGTTATATTTGTGGAATGTTTTACTATATCCTTTAAAACATTTGCGTAAATTTTTTCAGAAAAAAAACTAAAATTATTATTTTAATAATTCGTAAATTGTTCTTCTAGATGTGTTGTAGACTGTTTTTACCAAGAGGTTTTCTTTATAAGGTCAATATGTGTTTGAATAATATTTTAGATCTAACTTAATTATTATTGGTCTAAATTTGATGAGCATGTAATGATAATATAACATTGTTTGTAATAGTAATAATAGGTTAAGCCAATTTTTTTTTAACATAACGTGAATTTGGATTGTAATAAATATTCTTTTTTCTACGTCATACTGCTATTATATTTCGTAAATTATAACAATAAATAAAAAGTATAATTATTTTATGTAAAACAATTAATTCTTGGGATTTTCTACGTACATGCTACCCCAGGGTTTTACAATTTCTACATACCCCTTCACTTTTTGAAATATACGTGATACCCCTAACTTTTATCATTATCCAGCGACGTAACCCTAAACTTATATTCCATCAATTAATGACATGACTGCTAATTTAACATTTTTTTTTATCACATAATTAAGCTCTAATAACATTAGATTGTATATAAATTAGCATTATACCTACATCATCTCACATCAAATATCATAAATCAGAACCCCTCCATAACCACTCTACCCCCCTCCAAAACAACCTTAACTCCACCTTACCAAAACTTCATTTTCCGTTTGCACAAGTTAGTGTTGGAGTTCGATTTAAGCTGAGGAGGTGGTAAAGTGTGGGGATTTGTACGGGATGACTATTGGCAAGAATGAAAATCAAAATAATAATTATTAGTAGGGTAGTAGTGGTGATAATGAACAATAAAATAATATTTATAGGCGAGGATGGTGGTACGATAAGGGGGACGCAAAAAGTTGTTGGTGGTGGTGTGATGAAAGCTAGGCTAAAGTTGGTAATGGTGTTAAAACAAGTGTGATGGTCGGAGGTGGTGCAACGAGAGTGCCGCGACGATAGTGGGGGTGCGATGAAAAAGGGTTAGGTAGTTGATTAATTGTTGTTGGTGGAAAAAAGGGATTAATTATGGTAGTTTAAGACATTTCTTATTAACAATAACGCAATTTCACAATTATTGACGGAATAATATTTTAGGGGTTGAACGAAAGCTAAGGATAGAAATTAAGGGCATCATATATATATGTTTCAAAAAGTGAAGGGTTACCACGTAGAATTCACAAAAACACAGGGGCATTACCATGTAGAAAATCCCAAATTTCTTTGAGGTCGTTTGTATATTTAAAATATATAAAAAATACCGTGTAAAGCACGAGATTCAGTGATTCACCCTAGTTATCCATGAATAAAATAGACAACTACAGAGTATTTGTTTACAGATAAAATACATTATGAGTGGTAAGAACTTTTCAAACCTGTTTGGTTACTCCATTACTCTGAAGTTTAATTTACCTATGAGTAGATTCTAAAAATAAACGGTTGACAACCAAACGTACTAACATAATACGGAATATGTTAGTTATAACACACTATTACAATTGATTTCTGCTACTAATAATCTATTAAGTATCAAACACGGCCTAAATCAAAGCGTCAATAAAAACTATAGCAAGTGATAAACTAATATAAGAAAAATGATCAAGACCAAAAGGGAAAAAAACAAGTTAATATTAATTCACAAACATGATCACAATTATAGATTTCATGTCAAATAAATTTGAGCTATCCTATTGGTCCAAACTCTCTAACTCATCACATTATAAATATCCTATCAATCATCAAATATCAATAGCCCGGCCGGCCGGCCCTGAGACATTAAGGAATAAGGATTATACGTTGATGGTAAAATCCAAGTGTAAAACATAAATTCTTCTTTAAGACGGACACTATCCGACTTAAAGTTAGAACGAGTTAACTAAATATGAAATCATCTTACTTTTCAGTTCTCGCCTACAAAATATTAGAAGTTTTGTCATTATATTGTAGTTGCATTTGATCTATTTTTAAGATAAAGACGGATAATGTATGCGTTAACTGTTAAGGACGTAAAACACAAATGACAGGAAGAATAGCTAATTTACATTTTACATTAACTAATAAGAAAAAGTCTACTCTTCTTGACGTGACTTACCATAACCTTCCTTCTCCAGTTTATATTGTGTGGTTGTGTCATACCTGATTTGGTACTTCTTTTTCTTTGATAATTTTCTTTTTATTGTTGATATTTTAATGATAATGAAGTAAATTTTGTTTGATTCACTGCTTATCACAGTTAGTGAATAGTCACTATCGACCATAACTCAATATAAAAAACATACTACTCCATAAATATTGATTGTTAACTTTTATCATAAGCGTACTTAAATTAACAAACTAATGTTATGAAGTTTGTAATTGTACTCGTAGTTTTGTTTAAATCTTTTCTGCATTAAATTTGTATAAATAACTCCATTTATACACAACAAACATAGTAATATGGATTACTAACTAATATGAAGTAATTAATGTCAGCCAAATGAGAATGGTTAGAACTTAGAAGAGCCACCCCAGACCTCACAAACAGGTCAATTAAATCCGGTCAATTCAAGTCAGATTATATTCAGGTTTGTTATTATAATTATCAAGTTATATATTTCAGAGTAATGAACTTTGTCTAACAATAATACAGATTCGGGATATGTTATATTGATCAGGTACGGGTTACGGGTTAATCTCGAGTCCTTAGTTCTGGGTATCGTTGGATATAGATTGATTTATTTGGTCCGGGTCATTCGAGTCACGTCAATACTGTTGAGTCTACTTGTGACTGATTAATAGAATCACGATTATTGTTTTAATTTTGTCATAGGTAAATGTTTGTTTTACCTTTATTTGAAGTTGTCAAGCCTAATTGACTCGACTCTTTTCCAGTCCCTTCGGCCTCCAAATGTTCAATCTACTCCAAATCTTATTTTCTAACTCCGTCACTTTTGCACAAAACAACTTTTTTTAGTTAGATAAGTTATGATTAAATCCTATGACTATGTTTAGTTGTTTCACTTTTGGTACAATTATATTTAGTCGTTCACAAATTCTCATTTGTGACGGGCACTTTTCGTCACAAGCTTGTGACGGAGCAAATGTGACCATTTTTATGGATAATGTAACCATTATATGACTGATAACATTTTATGGATGATTACTTTTTATGATAAAATGGTCACATTTAGTCCGTCACAAGCTTGTGACCGTCACAAGAGAGACAAGAGAGACCAACTGTTAGTCGTTATGGACGAGCTTTTAGCCTTTATGTATTTATTAGAGTATATGGTCAGATATGATTAAATATATGATGGTTTATGAAAATAAAAAATAATGTTCCTATCCTAATCTTAATTTTGAAGAAAGCTTAAAAGTCAATGTTATACATTTATAACACATTTATTGATATACTATAAAAGACAATGAAATAGAGCCCAGAAGAAACGGGCTATTTTCCACCATAAAATTAGGGATTTGGCTAAGCCGACAAGAAGAGACCACTTGATAATAATGTTTTTGTTTTTGTTTTTGTTTTTGTTTTTGTTGTTAGTTGCTTGTTTATTTCTACGTTAATAGTGTTAATTTTTAAGGTTTGAGTCAAATTATTTGTCAAATGTATGATTTGGGTCTTTTATTGTGACATTTGCTGAAAAAGATTTAAGTCTTTTCTTTTCAGAAAGAACTTAACAAACAATTACTTGCTTTAGGTCGTTCGAGAAACACAACGATAAAGGTTTTAGAAATATAACTATCATACGCATATAATGTCTACATCTCATATGATGTGAAAAAAAACCGACAATTACATGGAGTCTGTTTTTTTTGGTTGTGGAAAAAAATGCGACTTATCACGTAACTTATCGACTATATATGCTCGTAGACCTGACAAACGGGTCACTCAATTCAGTTTCGGATTGGATACAATCAAATCGATTTAACTCGAGTTGACCTTAGGTTCTGATTCATTTCGATTTCGATCGGGTTTTCAGTTAGCCTCTTATGCTATTGCAAGTCGGGTACAATTTAGGCCGGGACAAATGGACAATATCTGTTCAGTTAAGTTTCAGGTCATATTTTTCTTGAGTTGAGTTTAGAAAATATAAAAAAATATACCACATACTTCTTTTCAATTTGAATGTAATAATTGAGAATATCAATGAGTGTTTCTATGAAAAAATATAAATATTCTAAGAGTTTAGGTTAATTAGTTTAGTTCTTATAGGTTCAAATATATTCAAGTTCGGGTATTATTAAATTTGTTTCACTTTCGATTCGATTTGATTCGATGCAGATTGACTGATTGAGTAAGAAAAACGTAAAAGATGTTGAAAAAACTTACCCGATCGAGTGCCAAACCCACTAGGCCATGTGTAACACCCCCATACACCAAGGTGCCTTACAAGACCCCATTAGCACATGAGAGGGCTACCATATCGATTACCCGAGGTAGTACATATCAAAACAAGCAATAAAGAAACAATGTTTATTAAGCAATGTTTAAATGTCAATACGAAATCCAAAAACAGATGGCATACCATCTGGCCAATAATCCGACTCAATAATTATAATGTACTAATGAATAAATAACGATGTTTAAGACTCCAAACACTAGGCGGAAGCTACGACATGACGCAGTGATCCAATCCTCGATCCCAACGCAATGCTAACGATTACCTGCGATCACCTTCTCACCATCCCCCAATGGATCACATCAGTTTTGTAAAACAGTAGAAATCAGTATTTGCATATACCAACCAACGCATAAGATAAGCACAAGGAAAAGAGAAACCGGAGGGCCACCGCAGCAGACACCTCAGTAGACTCAGGTTACTAGTTTGCTCTACAAAAATATCAATTGACCTTGAACCGCAGCCACAAGCGTCGAACTTCCATCTCACCGCATCGAGACAAACCCAAAACATTAATGTGCACATCCCCCACGTAGCGGGATAACTACGAGGGCAAACTCGTGGTGTAATTCGTATCCCAACGGAATCACCAAACCGTAGTAACCATAGTAACCATCACAACACCCCAAACTCCATCATCGTCACAACAATGACCAACATCAACAACAATAATCACAACATCATCAATATCACAATGGCAATATCATCTCATCGATCAATAGCACAAACACTGAGTAGGGAAATAACCCTACCTTATTGCAAATTCCGTGAATAGCAAGCAAGTCAAAAGCGTTCTTCTATAAAATCCCCTCCTATAGAATCCATAATCATATAATTAACATCACAGTCCCCTTTTCCTTTATTCAATTAGGGTTATAAACGCAATACAATCAATCAAAATCAAGAACACTACCAAAGTAATTAATCGACGTAGCAGGGATCAGATCTGTCACGAGATGATCAAGGGTTTCTTGAGGAATTAGAGAGAGTTTGAGAGAATAGGGTTTTGGAAATCAATAAGCGTAAACTGATTATGAAACTAATTCCTCTTATTAACCCTTAATCAACCGTCCGACTAACCATCTAATTCCGTCGTACTCGGTCGAGTACAACATGTACTCGGTCGAGTGCCAACATCACTCGGTCGAGTACGCGAGTTCAGAACACAACGTAAGACATAAGCCAAATCCACTCGGTCGAGTAGCCTATACTATACTCGGTCGATTACACTTTGTACTCGGTCGAGTAAGCCCTACTCGGCCTAGCCCCCAACACATAAAAATATGGAGTATTACACCGAGTGACACCCACTCTGTCAAGAACCCCAGAGTCCACTTTGTCAAATGACACCTACTTTGTCGAGTACAAAACCTATTCTGGTCGAGTAACACCAAACATACCCAATTAAAAGATCTGGCAGATTGGCCTACTCGATCAATCGAGTACCTCCAACTCTCCAAGTGGCTCGACCGACTCACCACATGTGACACCCCACTTGCCCGGGAGCCTTTAGCAAGACTTTCCTGAAAAAGGTGGTTGCTATACAATCTCGGTTTCTCAAGGGGGGGTAATTATCAAATTATCAATAATCGCAAAAGCTGTAAGTATTTTATTTAAACTGAGTAAAAATACATCCAAAAATAGTCCAATACAATCCATGTTACTTTAAATTGATAGTCTAATGACTACAAATAATTCTAAGACTCGGTACGTTGTCAGTATCCATGCCCGTCATCAAGACCCATCAAGTATCAACACTGATCACCTGTTAGACATCTACTCACCATTTGCTGGAAATATCGAATGGATCACGGTAGGTTCAACACGTACAAATGACAGTTCACATGTACATAATCAACATCATATGCCATCATAATATAGTAATCACACAATCAGGCGCAATCGCAAAGCGCACTGGCGATGCCAGCAAGAAGCACATCGTAACCACCAATTGCGTTGTCATAAACAACCACACCTTCGTGTCCATGATACGTCGTAGACACCAGGGGCCCTACCGCAGCAGCTCACGCTAGACCCACGTCATAACCACATGCACTTTCTCCTCCATGGCGGAAGCCATGCGAAGTGACCCACATAGTCACGGAGTTGGTGTCCCGCAACCGCTCCATATAAACACCTTTGTAACGCCGCAATCATATCACAACAATTCAATCAATCGTAAAAACATAAACTAATAAGGAAAACCTACCTTAGCAAAAATTGTAATCAACAGTACAAGTAAGTAGAAGAAAGATGAATTTCGAACTCCACTTATACAATATCTCCACCTACACAATATGATAATATAATTACTACTAATTTCCCCCAATTAATAAATCTAACATAATCATTTTAATTACCCAAAACTCCAAACCTAGAATGATAAGAGATTGACAAAAGATTACATACCATGCATAAGAAGAACAAACTAGATCCAGATGGAACGATCTTCCCACGAGATTTGCCAAAGAACGGTTAAGGAGAGGAGTAGACGTAATGAGACATGATAAGAGAGTTATTAGGAGAGGAAAGATAGGTAAATCTATATTTAGAATAAGAGTTATCCTATATAACCCCTTTCTCAAGAAAGAAAGGTTCGACGCAAAAACCGTTGTAGACAAGATGCACTCAGTCTAGTATTGAACCGACTTTACCGAGTAGCCCTACGTGACCAAGTATTAAAGTACTCTATTGAGTACCACGCGCACTAGACAGAATCGAACAGAAACTCCAAATGTCACCCACTCGACCGAGTACCCATATAATCGATTGCGTGCCCCCCCCCCCCCCACTCGGTTGAGTACCCGCCAGACTCCACCAAGTCTCCACCAAGTGATCACTCTACTTGGTTGGGCACTCACCAAACTCGACCAAGTAAACTTAATAGACCTTGTGACCTTACTGTGTAACAACCTAGAAAGACTTGAACGTTACAATCTTACCTTCTTACAAAAAATTTCGCCCTCGAAATTCACACCCACTTGCCACACCTCAAACAACACGACTATCCAAACGAACACTAGAACCAACAAACACAAAAACACCATCTCCAAAACCGTCACACAACTCAACACAACCCAACTATCCAAACGAACACTAAAACCAACAAACACAAAAACACCATCTCCAAAACCGTCACACAACTCAACACAACCCAACACAACCAAATACTACATCACAAAGCCAAGCTTCTAAAAACAACAAATACGAACACTTACTTTAACTAATACCAAAACAAATAACACAAGCTATAAAATGCTTTAAAAGACCAAAACAACACATGCAACTATAATACTCTGCCCCCCTAGAACAACGGTTACGACCTCGTAATTGGACATACTTGATCAAAGAGAAGCAGATAGCGCTCCCTCATAGCATCCTTGGCCACCCAAGTAGCCTCTTCAATGTTATGGTTAGACCATAAGACTTTAACCTAACGAGTTTCTCCTCCTCTAGTCTTGCGTACCTTCCTAAAAAATATCTCCTTTACCACATCTTCATAGGAAATAAGTGCATCCACCTCTATAAAATATGCCGTTAACACGTGAGACGAGTCACTCACGAACTTCATCAATGCAAAACATGAAAAACATTATGGAACTTATCAAGTGTCATAGCAAAGCCAAACGGTATGCCACCTCTCCAACTCGAGCCAAAATCTCAAATGGTCCAATAAACTTCGGACTAAATTTCCCACGGTTACCAAACCCATCATACCCCTCATAGGTGATACCTTAAGCAATACCTTATCACCCACCTCGAATTCAATATCTCGAAGATGTAGATCCGTATTAAATCTTTTGTCGGTCTTGAGCCGCCTTCATCTTATGCCTTATCAACTTAACTTTCTCAAACAATTCTTGAATCATTTCCGGCTTATCTCTTATTTCCTTAGTTGTTCCGACTAACCTATTCACCATCACTTGGCGACTCAAGTACATCGATTTCCTCCACATAAGTCGCTAGTTTCATGAACTTAATTAGCATAATAATCACCCACTTTCATACCCTTGGGCATCCTAAAGGTATCAAACTCTGCCTATAACGTACTCCTTATGTACTTCGGGATAAACTCATCCTTCAAATCAGCCTTAAAGCTTGCCCAAGGAATGTATTTTTCTATATCCTCCTTGTAGAATTGCTTTATTTGACCCCTAATGGCGTGCCACCAGAATCTCGCTTTACCTCCAATGTAAAATGCAGCTTAATCAACCTTCATAGCTTCCAAGCATTAACCCACCTTGTGACACCCTCAAATTTGCGGAAAGAAAAAAAATAAATTTAAATACATAACGAAGGTGTCATAAATAAAAAGGGTCATTACAAAACTGAAATAATATTATACATAAAAATTATACATGACGGGAGACATATCTCCCGTATAAATACGGAAATAAAAGAGTGTATAATAATATACAATCTAAGAACCGAATATAGGTCCAAGGTAAATACTTCGCTCGCTAGCTCGTCAATGTACCCCCAAATATGCATCACCACCTGTTCGACCGCATTAAATATAAACACGGAAGCCACAGTCAGTGGGGAGTAACTCCGAGTTCTCCCAGCCACGAAATGTCGAGTTTAATGAAACATGAATAACATAAAAGCAATGTATATGGAAAATACAAAACTTTAACATATATGATATGCTTTTCATGTTATGAAACAGATAACTAACAAATAACCTAGCATGTGAAAGCTATCATGTGAAACCGCTAATAAACTATAACTCGAGGTAGGGAAGCTGGTATGCTAGCTCAGAGGTTCCTCTCAGAAACATGGCCATGATACACTCAAACCCTAATCAACACGTAATCATGTGAATCAGTTAACAATCGGTAATCCAAACTCTATCAATCTTAGCCGGCTTGCATCTCACCTTCTAAAACTCATAGAATCATACAACATGAAAGACCAATACGTCTACAAACAGGCATAAGTTCTTAGAACCGTCAATAGTCATCTGTAACTCGAGCTATACCACAAGGTTAGGGAAAACATCCCTAGTCCTAGACTGATCAGACCTAGCGACAACAGCTATTCCATTCCCCGTCCCATGACATAACCGGCTATGAGAAACTCTACTAGGCGACCCCCTAAGCAGAGATGGCTAGTACTTAAGCTGGCTCCCTTCCCAAAGCGGAACCCTTAGGATGCCATGCCCCGACTTGGAGATAAGCCCCCCAGGCCGTGACACAAACGCTATCAAGCGACAAACTCCGTATGCTCGTTAAAGATAGTACGGCCTATCAATGTCGTGGTCCAAGCTACTCATTTAGAATTAGCATGGTCAAGACGCCATATACTCATAATTCTCTATGGGTACTTAGTCAACACGACACCAACCATATAATAAAACCGTCACGGGAAAAACATCCTATCATGTGACTAATTGCATATCAATAATAATCAAATATCATATCGCCTCATATCTACTAAGGCTAATTCAGTAATTAAATACAACCTTACTTGAAGACAAATCCCCGACCCGAGTCCCGCGACGGGTCATCAGTCAAATCGGGGCTGACTAGATCTTAGTTTGACCAAACCCGTTGGATCAAACCGGCTAGAACAGAGATAGGAAATAGAGTCTTTGAGCCCAAGGACTGCCGGAAACAGAAATAGCAACCCGATGTCAAGACTGTTATGTTATTAACTTATAAACATGTGAATTTTATAACATAACCAGCAACCCGCTTGACTTAAAGTATATCAATTTAAACTACGATCTCGTATTATAATTTCTAACATGTGAGAAATAATAATTTGATGAAAAACCTTTTTAATTAAATATTTTACTTATTAATATTTCCCACTTGCTAAATATTACAAAACACGATAAAAATGACGATAACTCAAAAACAGTCACAAGTCCCAAAGTGGGACCTACGGGCTGAGTTGGGCCGGACCCCACATGGACCTAGATGGGCCCCACGGCCTGATTTGGCTAGAAATGGCTGTTTTTATTAAATTTCAAAAACCCGTTTCTTTAAAATTCCCGCATGCTTTAACATATTTAAAACCCGTCCAAACAACAATTAAACTATCAAACATCGACACAACCCAAAGACCAAAACCCGGACCCACCATGGACCAACCCAGACTGGGTCTGAACCGGCCTGGACCGGTCTGGTTGGTCCGGTTCTCAGCCATCCACCACGGTTCCACCACATCAAACACCACATTAATTTCTAACATGTTTTAATCATCAAACCACCATTTCAACATCCATTCATACAAAATCATAACTTATTAAAATCATCAAAATGTATCAAGAACACTAAACTTGTTAAAATTTCCTACACATCATAAAAATCATAACTTATTAAAAATCATCAAAATTTATCAAGAACACTAAACTTGTTAAAATTTCCTACACAACCTAAAAATCATAACTTATGGAAAATCCTCAAAATTCATCAAGAACACTAAACCAACATAAAAATTCATACAACATAAAAATCATCAAGAACAATAAAACAACATGAAAATTCCATACAACATAAAAATCATCAAGAACAATAAAACAACATAAAAATTCCATATCATCTCATGTTACTACTAAAATCATAAATAACCATAACATGAATAAAAACTAAAAGTTATGTGACATTAATTCGTCGAGTAAAACGGAATTGTTACCTTAGCTAGCCAAAACAATTAGCACCAAAATAATAAGAAGTATAATAATAAGAAACCCTCCTACTAATCTTCACCCAAAATATACGAGTCTCCAAACTCGTCTTCAAAATCTTCCCCTATAAGAAATAACAAGAAAAACATTATTAGAACTAAAAATATGAATTTCCATAATTAAAGTGTTGAAAACGATCGTGACGGAATTGAAATATAACCGTACGTGAAGATGGAGAGCAAAGAGGAGAGTCTAAAAATATAAGATAGGAAGGATTTAATTAAGAAATGAAGATTTTATGAAGGTTTTGCTCAAGAACAATGAAGAACAAATGATGAACGACGATGAACACGAAGAACGATTAAAGAAAGCGATATTTTGATCTTTATTTGATTTATTGTAAAATGAAAAGTTGTTTGTGAGTAAGGAAGAGTGGGTTGAGCCGTGTAGTTATAGGCAAATAAGGATGTCGAGTTTTGAAATTGTTGTTACGTAATTGACTCGCGTTTAATAATTATTTTACGGTAATTGATTAAATATAATTAACGATTAAGTTAATTACAACAAATATCCAGATATTATGATTATTGTATCAAAAGTAATGAAAATATCAAGGGCTATTAGAGGTAGAAGAGCCGTGTGGGTAAGGTGATCATCGGGTCTGTTTTTGCTCGATTTGCGTAATTTTCGTTGACGGATCGATAAAGTGAAATAATATCTAGATATTATGATATATTAATCAAAAGAAAGGAAAATATCAAGGTCTATTAGAGGAGAGGAAAGAGAGGAGAGCCGTGTGGGTTTGTGGCTTGTCGGGTCTGATTTTTCTCGATTTGCGTAATCTCCGTTGACGGATCGATAAAGTAACAAATATCTAAGATATTTGTTTTAGTTTAATCGAAAGAACTAAATATCTCAAGTGAGTGGAAAACGATGACATGGCCGCGTGACTCATGCCAAAGTCGAGTTTCGAATTTGTTACGGGATTTACGATGAGTCGGGAATAGTTAAATGACGTTCGGTTTAAAACCGTAAAAGTTATTCTTTAAATTCCGAATAAATTCAAAATAATTATATTAAATGATGATAAATCTTAATAAATCTAAATAAAAATAAATCAAAAATATTATTTTTTTAAATAAAATTTCGGTCTTCAAACTCACAAGGCGAGTCGGGAAAAGTCAACGAAAGTCAAAGTCGACTTAAAAATCGAGAAAAGTCAAAGATGACTTAAAAGTCAAGAAAAATTAAATGACGACTTAAAAGTCAAGAAAAGTCGATGACGACTTTTAAAAAGTCAAGGAAAGTCAAAGACGACTTAAAAAGTCAAGAAAAGTCAAGAATGACTAAAAACGGTCTTTTCATGAAAACTCTCAGAAATTCCAAATACGAACGCGGAATTTCAAAATAAGACTCGGAACAAAAATTCCTATTTTAAAAACTTAAGTTCTACTGAAAAGTGTTAGTAAATATTTTAACTAGAAAAATTGGCATTTTTCGGGTTGTTACAATCACCCCTCCTTTTAAAAAGTTTCGTCCTCGAAACTTAGAAGAAGGAACGTAACATATATGTAGGTCTATGTCAAAACTGTTAAAATATACTTGTAATATAAATATAGGATCTTTTCAATGGAACGGAAGGTTCTCGTCGGCCGTTAAGAACATCGACGTCCCAAGTCAAAGACTTAAAAATATACATTTTCGCATCAATAAATGAGAAAACTAGTTATCGAACGTCTCCAATAACAAGTCTCAACACTCCTTGACGGTAAAATACTTGAAATCATAAAACATGTCTAAAGCTTTTAATTCAAAAACTTCATAGTAAGAATAATAACTCTATTATCTATTCCTAAAATTTCTAACTAAAGCTTATAGTAATATATCTAAGAGAAATGATACTCGATAGAAGGAACTGAATATTCGAAAGAATAAATCGAATAAAAATAGGAAAGGAAGAAAGAAGAATGAACCACAATACTATCTTCCCTCTATGCAAATTCTAATGTCGATTGTAACTCGACAATACTAACTGTACAAGTAAACTAATCCTCAAAAGAGTGTGATATACTCTCAACATTTTCCATCCTCCGATTCCTACCTAAATATTTCATAAGCACGACTCCTAGAGTAAGAACTCCCAATTATTCAAATTCAATTAAAATCTTCTAAGGTCCATCGGTACGGTAAACTCCATAGCTAACAACGCATGAAAGATTCATTACGGACTCTAATCTTCTTAGCTCCATCAAAACTCTTATTGGAAACCACCACCAAAATATTTATAATTAGGGAAACAAGACCGTTAACAACCACAAGGTAGAAGAGGCTTACTATGAAATCATTTGATCCAATTTATTCTAAAAGTTCATTATCCTAAGTTATTAACAATGAACTTTCTCACCTTCAAAAGTTAAAACACAAATCCTCAAAAGAGATTAGTCACCCAAATCTCATTTTACTTAACTTTTGCCAATCATAGGGCAATGCGACCGTAAATCAATTTATTTATCTATTCCAAACTCTCAATACACCAGTTTTCGCTTATGACGATATTCCTCAAGTTGTGTCATCCAAATCTTAATTCCCCAAAGTATTTATTCCCGTTAGGGTCCAACATTTAACGACAACAAATTCCCAAGTAACATAAAAAAAATCATCCAACTTCCTAACCACAACTACAACTATCCTTAAGCTTATTTCGATCCTCAAAAAGATATTGCAACTTCTAGCTTTCATAATCTAGACCCCTAGGAGAGTTTCATCATAAGTGTATCCTCAAATCCTTATAATCCTCTAAACATGGAACTAGCTTAATATGATGGTTTAGGTATCATATTCGAAACTCTTATTTACCCCAAAAATAGACATATAATACGCATGGTCTTCAAACCAATACTAAACTTCTAAGTCCAAAAGACTAAATTACTAATGAGTTAAGAAGTCATAGCCAATTTCTTCGACCTTATACCATCGAATATCATGAACTATTACTCACAAGTCATGACAAGCATCAAGCTTTACAATGATTAAACATACTTCACCACACCTTCCTCAAGGACACCAACTCTCACCACCATATGGTGAAATTAGATCTATAACATTTTCCTCAAATCACAAGTTCATTCTAACAAAACTAATATTCCACAAGATTCAAAGTTCTTCCGACTAAGTATAATATACCATAATCCGATGGTGATGACATCCATAAAATGTTACAAGAGGGAGGTAAGGATACCAATGGTATAATGGAAGAACTATTAAGAGTAATTTCCAAGAGGTAAATAGGTTGGAGGAGAAAGAAGCACCTAGATAGAATGAAGAGAGCATAATATTATAAGGACGAGAGAATTCACAGATGAAGAAGGAATTCACTTCCATTAGTCTTATAAATCTTCAAATCTTCGGTAGAGGATACTCCTTCCAGGTAACACATATTCCACCCTAAGGCGTAATATTGCTCCTAGCAATCTGGCTAGCCACCCCAGCATAGCCCCCTTGGCAATTGTCTTCTTTATGAGGAGGGACCTGGTTGGCAGTAACAACGATCTCTTCTACACGAGGTCCAACCGTCTTCATAAGAAACAAAAAAATAGTTTACGCCTAACAATTAGCATAAACAAATAGACTACAACATAAATCCTAATCTACCCATCCTACCATTCTATCTCACAGTTTATTATTTTATTAAGGTCAAGTTATTTATACAAGGGTACACAAACGTGCGTCGGGAGCAAAAAGGCTCTGATACCAACTGTGACACCCTCAAATTTGCGGAAAGAAAAAAATGATTTAAATACTTAACAAAGGGTGTCATAAATAAAAAGGTTCATTACAAAAGAAAATTAATATTATACATAAGAATTATACAAGACGGGAGACATATCTCCCGTATAAATACGGAAATAAAAGAGTGTATAATAATATACAATCTAAGAACCGAATATAGGTCCAAGGTAAATACTTCGCTCGCTAGCTCGGCAATGTACCCAAAGTATGCATCACCACCTGTTCGACCGCATTAAATATAAACACGGAAGCCACAGTCAGTGGGGAGTAACTCCGAGTTCTCCAGCCACGAAATGTCGAGTTTAATGAAACATGAATAACATAAAAGCAATGTATATAGAAAATACAAAACCTTAACATATATGATATGCTTTTCATGTTATGAAACAATTAACTAACATATAAACTATCATATGAAAGCTATCATGTGAATCCGATAATAAAATATAACACGAGGTAGGGAAGCTGGTATGCTGGCTCAGCGGTTACCATGTAACATGGCCCTGATACACTCAAACCCTAATCAACACGTAATCATGTGAATCAGTTAACAATCGGTTATCCAAACTCTATCAATCCTAGCCGGCTTGCATCTCACCTTCTAGAACTCATAGAATCATACAAACATGAAAGACCAATACCTCTACAAACAGGCATAAGTTCCTAGTGCAGTCAATAGAAGACTTCTGTAACTCGAGGCTATACCACAAGGTAGGAAAACATCCTAGTCCTAGACTGATCAGACCTAGCGACAACAGCTATTCCATTCCCCGTCCCATGACATAACCGTCTATGAGAAACTCTACTAGGCGACCCCTAAGCAGAGATGGCTAGTACTTAAGCTGGCTCCCTTCCCAAAGCAGAACTCTTAGGACGCCATGCCCCGGCTTGGAGATAAGCCCCCCAGGCCGTGACACAAAAGCTATCAAGCAGTGAACTCCATATGCTCGTTAAAGATAGTACGGGCCTATCAATGTCATGGTCCAAGATACTCATTTAGAATTAGAATGGTCAAGACGCCATATACTCATAATTCTCTATGGGTACTTAGTCCACACGACACCAACCATATAATAAAACAGTCACGGGAAAAACATCCTATCATGTGACTAATTGCATATCAATAATAATCAAATATCATATCGCCTCATATCTACTAAGGCTAATTCATAATTAAATACAACCTCACTTGAAGACAAATCCCCGACCCGAGTCCGCGACGGGTCATCAGTCAAATCGGGGCTGACTAGATCTTAGTTTGACCAAACCCGTTGGATCAAACCGGCTAGAAACAGAGTCTTTATCACATAGACATAAAATCAACATATTCATTAAATGTTATTTTAT
>JAIUZE010071469.1:0-55588 GCA_022085475.1 Heliosperma pusillum | reverse complement strand
CAAGCTTCATAGGGGCCAAAAGTTGGCTCCACAGTGCTCAAAATGTTGACACGCGGACAACCATTAGAGCGTCTAGGGTGCAAAATTCCAAGAATTTTTGGTGGTGGGTAAGATCCTTCATTCACTCTCACCTAAGTTCATTCCCCCAATTAGGGTGAACTATAACATGACTGTCATGGCAAGAGTTTGCCATGAACTCCCTCAACCTCCTCACCCAACGGAGAGGTGACATGGAGGCTAGTGGGAGTGAACCCAAGGATGTTCTTTCCATGAAAATGAAGAACATGAACCTTGGGGTGAGGAGGGACAAGGGAAAGGGTAAGACTCTTTTCAAGAAATCCGGCAAGGGAAAGGCCAAGGTCTTTTATAAGGCCAAGCCCAAAGTCAACAAACACGCGGAGGCGGATTGCTATTATTGTAATGGCAAAGGGCATTGGAAACGCAATTGCCCCCAGTACTTGAAAGACAAGAAAGACGGTTGTGTGACAACGTCAGGTAAAATTCTTTCATCACTCTATATGATAGATATTAACTTTGCTAGTACCTCTTCTTGGGTATTTTCTACCGGTTGTGGTTCCTCACCTTTGTAATCATGTACGGGCTGAGGGACGTGCATCACTAGCCAAGGGTGACGTGGACCTACGCATGGGAAATGGAGCTAAGGTAGCCGCAGTTTCCTTGGGCACCTACGTTCTTCTTTTGCCTAATGGTTTAGAGTTGTATTTAAATAATTGCTATTATGTACCAACTCTTACCAAGAACATTATCTCCATTTCCGTGTTAGACATGGAAGGATTTTCATTTTGCATTACGAACAACTGTTGTACTTTTTCACTTAATGAAATGGTTTATGGCGAGGCCATTTCTATTGGAGGTATTTATGTTTTAGATATTGCAAAAGAGGTCTATCATGTAGAAAACAAGAAGCTCAAAACAGGTGAACCTAATCAATCATACCTTTGGCATTGTCGTTTAGGGCACCTAAACGAACGACGCATAAAGAGACTTGTTTCATCTAAAGTACTCAAACCATTCGATTACGAATCTTATGGTGTATGCGAATCTTGTCTTTTAGGCAAGATGACTCGTGCTCCTTTTACGGGAAAAGGGACACGAGCAAGTGAAGTATTAGGACTTATACATACGGATGTATGCGGTACAATGACTATCCGAGCTAGAGGTGGTTATCACTACTTCATTACTTTTACCGACGACTTGAGTAGATATGGATATGTCTACTTGATGAGGCATAAAAGTGATGCTTTTGAAAAATTCAAAGAATTTCAAAATGAAGTAGAAAACCAATTGAATAAAAAGATTAAAACCCTACGATCTGATCGTGGTGGTGAATACTTGAACAATGAATTTGATTCACACCTAAAAGATTGTGGTATAGTATCACAATGGACTCCTCCTGGAACACCTCAATTAAACGGTGTATCCGAAAGGAGAAATCGAACTTTATTAGATATGGTTCGATCTATGATGATTCTAACAGAGCTTCCTGATTATTTTTGGGGTTTTGCTATCTTATCTGCAATATTTTCACTAAATCGAAGCCCGACTAAAGCGGCAAACAAGACTCCATATGAGATATGGACAGGAAAAGTCCCTTATTTGTCATTTATGAGAATTTGGGGATGCGAGGCTTTTGTTAAGAATAAGTCTGACGATAAACGCGCACCCAAATCTGACAAATGTCTTTTTGTAGGATATCCAAAGGAATCACGTGCTTATTACTTCTACAATAAACACGAGGACAAAGTGTTTGTGTCTCGTGATGCAGTCTTTTTAGACAATGATTTTATTTCTAAAAGACAGAGTGGGAGAAAATTTGAACTTGATGAAGTCCAAGAGCCACAAACCGAAAAGGATGACGAGGAAAACGTTCCCTCTTCGTCTGGTACGGTAATTATTCCTTCGGAACCTAGGAGGTCAAGCATAATTAGTCATCCACCTGATAGATACCCTTGTAACAAATTATAGAGGAAGGTGATGACTATAATGTGTTACTTTTTGAAGTAACGCACCTACTACCTACAAAGCAGCCATTTCTAGTCCCGACTCAAAGCTATGGCTAGGAGCCATGCAATCCGAAATGGATTCTATGTACGACAATCAAGTATGGGACTTGGTTGATTTACCGAAGGAGGTACGACCTCTTCAGTGTAAGTGGATCTATAAGATCAAAAGTGGCATAGACAAACATAATGATGTTTATAAAGCTAGATTGGTGGCAAAAGGTTTCACCCAAGTTCATGGTCTTCACTATGACGAGACCTTCGCCCCAGTCGCCATGCTTCGATCCATAAGGATTATCTTAGCGGTTGCCGCATTTCATAATTATGAGATATGGCAAATGGATGTCAAAACCGCCTTCTTGAATGGGATTCTAGAAGAGGAAGTGTACATGACACAACCTGAAGGTTTTGTGTATCCATCAAACCCTAAGAAGGTATGCAAACTTAAGAGATCCATCTATGGTCTTAAGCAAGCATCCAAGAGTTGGAATCATCGTTTCGATCATGTAATTAACCAATTGGTTTCACCTCGAAGGTCGATGAACCGTGTTTTATACATGAAGTTTAGTGGGAGTAAGTAACTTTTTCCTAGTCTTTGTCTGTAGATAGACATACTACTCATTGGAATGATATCCATGCTCACTTTCTGTAAGGAGTGGCTAGGATAACATTTCCAAATGAAGACTTAGCGATGCCCTAGCGGCATCTAGGTTATCCCGGATCTAATAGTTAATATATCTAAAATGAATCCCTAGCATTAATAAGTCAATGACTTTTATTGATAGATTCTTTATCGGTTCAACATGAAAGACTCTAAGAGAGGCTTTATTCCTATGGGAAGTGGGATCACTTTGAGCAAGTCAGAGTGCCCTACGAAAACCGAGGAGATTGAACGCATGAAATTGATCCCTTACGCTTCAGCCGTTGGATCAATCATGTATGCTATGATCTGCACTCATCGCGACGTTGCATATGCTTTGAGCATGACAAGTCGTTACCAAGCAAATCCGGGTGAGAGTCACTGGATAGCCGTAAAGAACATCCTGAAGTACTTAAGAAGGACCAAGGATTCGTTCTTAGTGTTTGGAGGCGAGACTGAGTTACGTGTAAAGGGTTACACAGATGCCAGTTTCCAAACAGATAGGGATGATATGAAATCCCAATCCGGCTACGTTTATATGATGACTGGAGGAGCTGTTTGCTGGAAGAGTTTCAAGCAAAGCGTTACAGCGGATTCTACAACAGAAGCAGAGTACCTTGCAGCGTCTGAAGCTGTCAAGAAGCTGTGTGGATTCGGCAATTTTTGGAACGGACTAACGTACGTCCCCCTACTGCAAAGATCCTATCCACAATTTATTGGGATCACAGTTGGGGTATTTTTCAGGCAAAAGAGCCAAGTCTAGTACAGTCTAACATGTACTTAGAAAATCATGTAATTAAGAGATTAACGTGGCTAAAGGAAATTGACTTGTAAGGTTTGGGACAGATGACAACATTGCTGATCCTTTAACCAAGCCTTTATCCAAGGCTAAACATGATGGTCATGTCGTCACAATTGGATTGAGACGTGTGCCAGAATTCCTTTAGATTATGTAATATGTAATAATTGAATGTTGTATTAATTATTTCATATATGATAATGGCATTCATTGTTCGAGTTTTATTTTAAACTCTTTTATTTAGTTTGACTAAATTTAATACTTTGTTTATCCGAATAGATTGTTGGACCCTATTCAAGTGAATATGACGAACTTAGTATTTTGTCCCTAGTCACTCAATGAGGTGACGTCTCGAAATGACTAGATTGTAAGTCGATCGATGGTTGGTTCAGCACCATGGGGTCATGGAGATGACTGGTCGTTTACATAGACAGACTGTATGACACTCTGTCGGACAGTGACATTGTAGAGACCCTTAAATCAATTATTTGATGGCTGGTCGTGGCAGGGTCTTCTATCTTATTCCTATAAGTCGATTCTTTTGACTGGCGACCGTCTATCTGAGTCAGTGCAGTTTCCGATTGGTTTTGGTTGATGTTCTAGGTCGTGCCGTAAAAGGAGGCCGATGGACTTCTTCTGGATCATGGTGATCTGCATCATACAGAGTAGATGAATCAACAGGAATTGTCCACCCACGTTGGGTACAAACATCTTTAGGCCACTCGAGGAAAAGTTACTGTAAATGCGTGGCCACGCTCGGAAAGAGATCTATTGTAGATTTTCCGGTCAGACAGTTACTCTCCCTATCGAGAAAACCACTCTAGATATTGTCAATCGCAAGTGCGACCTGAAAGACACCTTGCGTTGAGTGGGAGATGTGATAAAGAGACAAGAGAATCGGTGACGCACACTTGTGTCGGACAAGTGGGAGATTGTTGGAGTAGGTGTCCTCCACAATAGTGCGCCACATAATAAATCTTATTATGGAATATAATTGGGATAATTATTGACTATATATATGATTAGTCAGTTGATTAACGTAAATCAATAACGGTTGGCTAACTAGAGTTTGACGTTATTGTCATTTTTGACGGCGGTGATCAACTGATCCCTTTCGGTCACACCTAAAGGATGAAATCCAAATAGTAACTAATTATTTGTATATGATACAGTTAATTAGTACATTACAGATATTCGATATGTACGAGAGTTAATTGTTAGAAATTGAGTTAAGAACTCAAATTCGATTAAGCATATTTTTCAATTATGCGATAATTGACTAATAAATTTATATCTTATTTTAATACGATTAAATAAGATTTAACTTAGTAATTAATCGTTAAATTACTAAAGTAGTTGAGGTTTTGAGATAGAGGTAATTAGTTAATTATATTTACAAGGAGTTGTAAAATAAATTAACTAAGCATTGTGGGACCCATTATATATTGATATAATGGTAAAATATTACTTAAAATGTTAAGTACATATTATTTATTTAATTGAGTCATATAATTGTTATATGATCAAATTAACACTTAATTATACAAGATAATTAACCATATGATCAATAAGTATTTGTGATACAAATATCAAAAATCAAAATGGACCAAACTAAGGCCATGTTGGCCGGTTATGGTATAGTTACAAAGGTGATGATTTTTGTTCTTGTTGTTACTCTTTAGTTACTAAATGAAAGTGACATAACAAGTAGAAATAATCATCACTTGTTCTACAACACTCCACTCTAATGCATGTGAACAAATTAAACAAAATAATAGTCCATTTGTAGACAATGTGGTCCGGCCTCATGGCCTATAAAATGAGCATTTGTGTTCATTTTATTACTACTTGATTTTATGCTTGTTTTCTTACTTCTCTCAAAAACCTCATCTTCTCATCAAAACTCTTAAATACTAATATTTACTAAGTATTACTAGTGTAGTAATATAGTCATAATATTAGTAGAATAATATCTATCTTATTATCTAGTTAATAATAAGGGTAGATCATTTTGGTTAATCTTGGTGCAACTTAGAGGAGATCTTCTACTTTGGAGATTATCTGCGTTCATCCATATTATTAGCTCAAGAACAACAAGAAGGTGTTCTTGTTGTGCCCATATTATTTCCATATCAATGTGAGGAAATTTCTTCTTTTATATAAATGTCTTTATATTTGCATGCATGTTACATAGATCATTAAATACTAAATTAACAAGTAATTTAGCAACTAATTAGAAGAGTCTAATTAAGGTCTATGGACTTTCACTGTTTTCGTGTTCCAGCCATGACTTCAAAGCCACTTTTCTCCCAACTCCGATCACCTATTGAGACATATCATAGCCGTATTGATAACTAATCTCTGTCTAGTTTTAAAAACATCTTTGGGATCAACGATCCATCAAGTAAAAAAGATTTATGAGCGTTTGAAAAATGTTGCGCAAATCTGTCTTGTACAAAGCGTGTTCAATTGCAATCTCGTCGACGACGGCCCCTTGGTTTATACTTTACTATCGATTTTGAATCAAGACAACGGTCAATGATATATGTATGTTGAGGGCGCATTAATACTTCTCTTTCCTTTTTAATTTACGTCTTTCTTTATCGTTCTTCTATTTTTTACCGTTCTTTATCATTTTGTATTGTGATGTTTGTTATTGTTTTACCATCATAATTAATTAGTGTTTGTTTCTCTGTCGTTTTAATTGTTATAGTTCTCTAATTTATGTTGTTGGGTCGTTGTTATCGTTATTTTTTTGTTTTCAATATAAATAGGTTTAGTTTTGAATATATCAATCGTATGTTGTCTTAATTCTGTCTCACATGTTTATTTTATGTCATATGTCGAGTTTATTTTTATATAGGATTCATAGATGATCCTAAGTCGTAGTTTAATAGATTTCAATAACGTGTCGTATCAAAATCGAGTATCTCTCTTCCTGTGTTGTATTGAGCCTGTTCCAGAGTTACTCGACCGAGCACAATGTTACTCGATCGAATGACCCTGAGACAGAATGTCTTTTGTCTTTGCTTTTAAGTTTGAGTCTCTCACATGTCGAGTCTTATCATGTCTTGATATAATTCATGTTTTATATATTCTGTTTTGCTAACCTCTAGTGTGCGTTCGTCTGTCTTATGATATGAGTAAGACACTCTCTCCCTTTCTCCTTTGTTTGTTTACTAGAATAGTTAATGAACTCATATGATTTAAAATAACTTTGACGAAGTTTAAAGTTGCATTAAACGATTAGAATGAAACTCAAATGTTAGGTTTAAATCGCATGGTTGCATTCAACATGACTCGTTCCAAATAGCCATTTATTATGCTTAGTAGAGACCGTTTTATTACGGGTGGGGTTGGGTGCTTTTTTAATGAAGTTAAAATTGTCTTCCTAACAAGTAACCTCACACGAATCTTTTATCTCTAAATCGGTTTTCTAAATTCCATAAAAATTTAGTGGCGACTCCTTTCAAATGCTAAGGTTTAAAATGTGTTTTTCAAATACTTTTAAAACTCGCGTTTTTTTCCCGTGGAAGCGATTTCCCGTGTCCACAATTTTGCGACTCCGCTGGGGACCGTGAAGCTTGAAAAGCAAATGAATGGCTATTAGGTTACTTGTCATGGATATTTTATTTAATCATGCATAAACCCATTTGAGACTTTAGGATTAGGCCATTTTCTCCTTGGAGGTTCGCCCCACGATAAGAAAATGACGTCCACTGTGTCTGATTTAAATATCAAGGTGAGTCGTGGAGGTTGGCCACCTTATATATGTCATTTGCTACAAGTTTTGACAAGTATATTGGTACCCCGACAAAGCGATTCCATTGGCACGGACCCTCTTTAGAGACCGACCGAGACTTAGAAGAGTTTAGCCCATGCAGTGCATCTCTAACATGCGAATGACTACATGCTATGTGGATCCCGCGTCTTTTTTTTTTGAAAATCGCGTTTCAAACCGTCCCATTTTCGAAATTTCAAGTCAAAATTTTCAAACCCATTTCTCTCGATTCAACCCTTTTGAAAAAAGATCCATTTCTAGCTGAAATGCTACCCATTTAGGATTTGAAAAATCCAAATTATTTTCAATTTCGACCCTTTTGAAAAAAGAGCCTTTTTCTAGCTGAAATGCTGCCTAATTAGGATTAGAAGAAAATCTGAACCAATTCTTCAAAATCACCTCTTTTGATAAAAAAAACCACTTACAAGCCGAAGTGCTGCCGGATTAGAATTAGATCTTTTCCTCAAACCAAAATCAAGCCATTTTAAGCCGGCATGCTGCCCGTTTTAATTTCAAATTCAATCGAATCATGAATCGAACCTAACCCAAACCCAGAATCGAGTTTGAGTCAGTTAGGTCGAGTCAATCTAGTCGTGTCTCATTTGTCCATCCCCATACGTGCCATTCGGATCACCCGAGCCGATCTTTGGGTCCGAGTCCTGAATGTCGACCTTTTGGTCTGAGTCGGTCCACCTAAAACGTCCTAAGTAGATCACATGGATGTTTATCACGAGCCCAAGAGCCACGTTTGGCTCAAGCACGGGTTAGTCACACCGAGTTAAGCTAGTGTCATGTTGTAACCGCGTCTAGGTTTGAAAAACCAGCCATAGTCGTGTATGACCCAAAATGAGTGGGCCGGATTACTCGCTCTCCGGGTTCGAGTCCAATGTCAAGTCTCAAAGATTCTATTGTTTCTTTTGTGAGTCGAGTCCTATTTGTGCAGGGGATCTTGATTCGGTAACTGATTTTGCTCGGTGTATTATTGTAGAAAGGCCTTTACAAACCCGTCAGCAAGCAATGGAAGCTGCAGTCGAAAAGTTGACAACGAGTCTCGATCAGGTGCTCGAAAGGTTGGCTAGTCTCGATGCTAAGATGGGTGGTGAAGCTCCACCTCCTCCGCCACCTAAAACTGGGTTCGAGAAAAGGTTCAAGTTGGTTAAAGATCACCTCAAGCTGTCTTGGGGTGAAAACATACACTATGAAAATGCTCGGGGGGTATACTCCAAATCAGGATAAGTTGCCCACCAACTTTGTCTTGACCTATATTCCTAAATTCAAAGGCACTGAAGCCCCACTTCTGCATATCCGTTCTTATAAGGAGTATCTTGCGTTGAAAGGGGTACCTGCAGAAATGTTACCTCACATTTTTGCCCAGTCACTCACAGAATATCAGAAGGCTTGGTTTTATCGGCTAGATCTAAAGAATTTCCTGGCTTTTAAAGACATTGCGGTGGAATTCTGTAAGCATTTTGCTGATAATGCTGAGATTCAAACCACTATGAGAACTCTCGAAGTGATGATTCAAAAGGAAAGAGAGAAATTTACTGAATTCCTCACTCGATGGCGCGCTGAAAGCGTGTTGAGCTATCAAAAATACCCAAAGAGACGGAAATGGTAGATAAGTTCGTCAAGAATCTACGACCCGTCTACAAGGATGCTATCAAATATCAGAGCTTTGGCTCGTTTAAGGAACTTATTCGAGTCAGGAGAAAAATTGAAGATGATGTCCGGATCGCTGAGGCCGAAAATCTTAAAGGGTATCAAGGTGCCTCGTCCTCCAAAGCAAATGAACCATCTTCTAGTAATCACATCCAAGCTATTAGCCTTCTAGGAGGAACTCCTAAAGGGCCACAACGACAAAAGCCTAGGGTGTTTGATGATCACTATTATACACATATTTTGTGCTTCCCTTAGTTACATATAACTCGATTTACCGTCTTTTCTTGCTTGTTTCTATGCTATTTTAGCTAGAATATCGATTATGCCGCTTCTGTTATGTTTTAATGCAGCTTGGATGCATTTGGAGCATTTTGAGTTGATATAGAGCATGGCGGAGTCGAATCGTAGAAGGTTAGGCACGGAAATCGAGAACAATGGAGAAGGAATGAAGAAAAACGACTAAACAAGCCATTTTGAAGGCTGCTCGATCGAGCAACACTGTCTGCTACATCGAGTCGGGTTGAAGGATGCTCGATCGAGCAACATCACTTTGCTCGATCGAGCAACCCACTGTTTTGACGGCTTTTCGATTTTCCTAAATTAGTTTAACCTAGTTAATTAGATTTTATTATAAAAGGAAAGCTCGACTTTCATAACTAGGTATGCTTTAATATTAGAAACTCAAGTTTTCTTTGCTTTGCTACTGGATTCATCCATCAAGATTATTATTTTTGGTTCAAACTTGTAATCGGTATTCTTTAATCTTTCTTTGTTATTCAATTAGTTATTTCTAGTTGTTTAATTATTCTTTGTTAATCCTTTTATTATTGTTAATCATGTTTACTATACTTATTATCGTTGTTATTAATATCGTTATGAGTAGCTAAAATTCTTATATAGGGTTAAAAGGGGATCTAGGATTGTTAGATGGGGTAGACTAATTAATTGAATTGCAATTGCATGGTTATCATTTAATTATCGTTTTAATTCTAGTTGTTTGATTACTGGCCAGGATGAATTAACTACTCTCGCGAATTAGGATTGACACCGAGCGGGTTAAGACTAAGATAGGCTACGATAATTGAATAGAACTCGTTTAATGATAGCGACCGCATGTTAAATTGTATATCTAAAGGGCATAATTGAATCGACCGATCTTGTGACCTTAGATAACTTTATTGCATGATATTTTATTACACCTTACCCCTGAACAATAATCCTAGTGAACCTGAGACCCTAGACTTTTAATCTTATTATTTTCAACCTTTTATTGTTATTGCTTGCTATTAGTTTAGAAACGCAATCAAAAACCCCGAAATTGTTACTTAAGAGACAAACATAGTTTAACAAATTAGAATACGACCGCCTCCCTGTGGATTCGATACCTTGCTTACCGCTGACTATTAGTTAGTAGTGAATTAGGATTACTTTAATTAAGGTGATGCGACTTTACCCTTATCAAATTTGGCGCCGTTGCCGGGGAAGCAACAGTTTTCTTTCTGTTTCTACTTCGCTTGTGTTTTTCTTCGTCTCATGGAACCTAAGTTCCTTGAGACCGTACTTATCCTTTTATTTAGTGTTCATTTATGCCCAGGTGTTCCAGGTCCGATCTCGTACCCTACGACTCCGAACCAGAAAGAACTCTCCGAGTTAGACAAAACTTTTGGAAGGAAATTCAAGAAGCGGAAGACTTGAGTACGCTTGACACAGTTTACGCCGAATTTGTCGCAGAAAAACCATCCTTAGAAGAGGATACACATATTTCTGCCACCATTACAACCACGCCTACTTTAGCCAGCCATTTGGAGCCTACCGTTGCATCTATTCCTAAGGGATTCAAACTCCCTACTACGGGTAATGGCACCTTTGAGATTCGTTCATCTTATATCTCTTTGGTGGAGCGAAACATGTTTGGAGGAAGACCCACTGAGGATCCTGCGAAACATATGGAGAAACTCACCAATTATTGTTGCTCTATTCCTTTAACGGGTGGGGTAACACAAGATCAAATCAAGTTGGTGTTATTCCCTTTTTCACTACGAGACGGGGCAAAAGATTGGTTGAGTGAGTTAGATGTGGATGCACTTGGCATCACTGATTGGAATTCTCTGGCTCTTGCATTCTACAAAAGATATTTCCCGCCACAGAAAACCAATGCCATCCGAAGTCAAATCACAAGTTTCAAACAAAGTCCCACTGAGAACTTTAATGAGGCCTGGGTTCGCTTCAAAAAGCTTGTCAAATCTATTCCACATCATTGTTTTGATACTTGGTTCCTATGCAATCATTTTTACAACGGGTTGTATGATGATCAGAGAGCACTCCTAGATTCTGCTGACAATGGAAGATTCCAAAATAACACTACGGATGATATTACTTGGAAGTTGATTGATGAGATAGCCACTCACACTGCTGAGTATGGTAATCCTAGGGGTAATGCGAGGCGCGGAGGTTCGGACAATGCCGTTGCAGCTCAGTTGGAAGCATTAACTGCTAAAATAGCCGAATTACAAACTTCAAAATCTTTGGAAAATAAACAAACGATTCATGACATGGTTCAACAAGAGCCAACCTGTGAAAGATGTGGTACTATGGGGCATAATGCAGTAGAGTGTATGAGTACGGTTGAACAAGTGCTTGCCTTTCAATCCTTTAAGCAAGGTACACCGTACTCTAACTTTTATAATGAAAGGACAAGAGAGCATCCAAATTTCTCCTACCGAAGTCAGAATGTTCTTAATCCTACCCCACTACCACCTTAGAAACAAGGCTCCTCTTATGTGATTCCTCAAAATCGCAATTCCCAAGGTAATTATAATCGTTCAAATCAAGGAGGCCAAAACTTTCAACAAGCTCCACCTCCACCATCTCCAAGTAATGATATGGCGGAATTGAAAGCCATGTTGCAGCAAAGTCTCATGATACAACAAAAGCAAGATGCTCAGATCTCACAACTGCTCGCACATAACAAGATAGTGGATACTCCAATTGCCCAATTGGCAATTCAAAATCCACACAAACAACCAGGTAATCTTCCTCCTCAAGGACACCCTCCACATCAACAAGCCAATGCTATTACCTTGAGGAGTGGGACCCATTACAAAGGCCCGGTAATGAAAGGGGATGATAACGATGAAATTATGGAAGTTGCTCGTCAAGATTCGAAAAACAGCGAAAAAGTGGCTGAAAAGGAGGTTGCTCGATCGAGCAGCACCCCTTTGATCGATCGAGTAACCCAGGAAAAATCCGAAATTTCTACTCGACAAGTTTCTGAAAGTTATTGTTTTGACAAACTCGATCGAGCAACCCCTTTGCTCGATCGAGCAACCCCTGATCAGACTGATAAGTCCCCTACTTCACCTTCAAAAGTAAGAGAAGCCGAGCCAATCGCCATTACACTTCCTTTTCCTCACCGCCAACATAAATCCAAGCTTGATAAACAGTTTGGAAGGTTTGTGGAGGTAGTCAAGAATTTGTAAGTGAGTGTACCATTTACTGAGTTGAGCACTCAAGTGTCGGCTTATGAAAAGTTTATGAAGGACATATTTACAAGGAAGCGGTCATTTAATGAAGTGGAGACGGTTGCATTTACTGAGGAATGCAGTGCTATGTTACAATCCAGATCAACACCTAAGCTAAAGGATTCAGGGAGTTTTTCTATTCCTTGTAATATAGGATGCTTAGCTATTGATAAAGCTCTTTGTGATTTAGGGGCTAGTGTTAGTGTTATGCCATTTTCTATATGTAAAAAGCTAAATATGGGTCAACTTACTGTTACAACCATGACCTTACAAATGGCCGACCGTTCTATTAAACACCCTTTGGGCATTTTAGAAGATGTACCGGTTAGAGTAGGGAAGTTTTTCATACCAGTTGACTTCGTCGTATTAGATATGGCTGAGGACACCCAAATTCCTATCATCTTAGGACGACCATTCCTCCATACTGCAAGGGCGGTTATAGATGTTAAGAATGGGAGACTTACACTAACAGTGGGGATGACACTATCACTTTCAATTTAGATAATGCAATGAAACATCCCATGCTAGAAGAGACATGTCATAGAGTAGATATTGTGGATTTGAATGTTGATGACTGTATTTCTTTCTGTTTGAATAGGGATCCTCTGGAGATCGCCTTACTTTCCAGCACTGCTGAAGCTGGAAGCTCATGGAGTAAGGAAGTAGTTGAAATGGAAAACCTGCAGACAGGAGAAGAATGCAAGTTACAAAAGATGTATAGCTTATGTAACCCCCCTAAGGTTACCGAGGTAAAGAAAACTGAACTGAAACCCCTCCCCTCTCATCTTAAATATGTTTTTCTTGATTTCCATGAGATGAATCCAGTAATTGTCAGTGCTAACCTATCTGAAAGCCAACTTACTGATTTGTTGGTAGTTTTAAAAACACACAAAAAGGCTATAGGTTATAGCATTGACGATTTACAAGGTATTAGTCCTGACTTTTGTATGCACCGTATCCACTTAGAAGAAGACCATAAACCTTGTAGGCAGGGTCAACGCCGTTTGAACCCCACTATGCAAGAGGTAGTTAGAAAAGAGGTGCAGAAATTGTTAGATGCAGGGATCATATATGCTATTTCTAACTCAAAGTGGGTCAGTCCTGTTCAGGTAGTCCCTAAGAAGGGTGGGACTACGGTCGTCACTAATGAGAAAAACGGGCTCGTATCTACTAGACTAGTGACATGGTGGAGGATGTGTATTGATTATAGGAGGCTGAATGTAGCTACTAGGAAAGACCATTTCCCTCTTCCCTATATTGACCAAATGTTAGAGCGTCTAGCGTGTCATATGTATTTTTTCTATCTAGACGGCTACTCGGGATTCTTTCAGATCCTCATTCATCCTGACGATCAGGAAAAGACTACCTTCACATGCCCTTATGGTGTCTTTGCTTACCGAAGAATGCCTTTTGGGTTATGTTATGCCCCCGCCACTTTTCAACGTTGTATGATGGCTATTTTTTCTGATTATATCGAGTCTATTATGGAGGTCTTTATGGATGACTTCATTATTTATGGGACCGATTTTGATAGTTTTTTAGCTAATCTGACTAAAGTCTTACAACGTTGTGAGAAAAGTAATCTTGTGTTAAACTGGGAAAAGTGCCACTTCATGGTAACTGAAGGGGTGGTACTTGGTCATTTGGTGTCTGGACGAGGCATCCAAGTGGATAAGGCTAAAGTGGAAGTGGTTGAACAATTACCGTACCCGGTGAATGTTAAAAGTGTTAGAAGTTTCCTTGGTCATGCGGGGTTCTATCGCCGTTTTATTAAGGATTTTTCAAAAATTGCTCAACCATTGACTAAGCTTCTCCATAAGGATGCCCCGTTTGTCTTTACTGATGAGTGTGTTAAGTCTTTTGACAGGATTAAACAAGCTCTAATCTCAGCTCCTATTATCCAGTCTCCTGATTAGAATTTGTCGTTTGAGATAATGTGTTATGCCAGTGACTATGCAGTTGGGGCTGTTTTGGGGCAAAGGAAGGATAAGGTGCTACATGCGATCTACTATGCTAGTAAGACCTTGGATGATGCGCAAGTTAACTATGCTACCACTGAAAAAGAGTTACTTGCAGTTGTCTTTGCTTTAGATAAGTTTAGAGCCTATCTTGTGGGTTCTAAGGTGATCGTCTACACTAACCATGCAACACTTAAGTATTTGTTAGCTAAGAAGGAAGCCAAACCTCGGCTTATTCGTTGGATCTTATTATTACAAGAATTTGATTTGGAGATCCGGGATAAGTCAGGTGCTAAGAATGTGGTTGCTGACCATTTGTCTCGTTTAAGGTTTGAAGGGGGAGATTCCACCTCCATTGATGATTCGTTTGTTGATGATCATCTCCTTGCCATTACCATGGAGACTCCGTGGTTTGCTGATTATGCCAACTTTTTGGTTGGGGGAATTATGCCTCCGGGTCAATCTTATCATCAGAAAAAGAGGTTTCAACACGATGTCAAACGATATTTTTGGGATGATCCTTATCTATTCCGGGAGTGTGCGACATTTATCGACGATGTATTCCAGAGGGTGAGGTACATGTTATCCTTTCTCATTGTCACTCTTCTCCATATGGCGGTTATCATGGTCCCTCAAGGACATTTGCTAAGGTAATGCAGTCGGGTTTTTTGTGGCCGACTATTCTCGAGGATGCTACTACATTTGTCCGTTCTTGTTACGCGTGTCAAAGGACGGGAAATATTTCGCAAAGGCATGAGATGCCTCAAACGGGTATTTTGGAAGTTGAGATATTCGATGTTTTGGGCATTGACTACCAAGGTCCATTCCCATCCTCTCATGGTAATCAATATATTCTAGTAGCAGTCGAGTATGTCTCCAAATGGGTGGAAGCTATTGCCACTCCCACTTGCGATGCAAAAGCAGTTGTTAAACTGTTTCGGAAGATCATATTCCCGCGATTTGGGGTCCCTCGTGCTCTCATTAGCGATGGAGGGAAGCATTTCAATGAACGCCACTTAAGAAATATGGTGTTACACATCGTCAGGGGTTAAGTTATCATTCGCAGACAAGTGGCCAGGTAGAGGTTTCTAATAGGGAGATTAAGTCTATCCTTGAGAAAGTTGTGAGTAAATATAGGAACAATTGGAGTCGTAAGCTCGATGACACTTTATGGGCTTACCGAACTGCTTTTAAGACTCCAATCGGTGCTTCTCCATACCGGTTAGTCTATGGCAAGGCGTGCCATTTACCGGTAGAACTTGAGTATAGGGCTATGTGGGCCATTAAAGAGATTAATATGGATCCCTCACTGGCGGGTGAGAAACGACTAATGCAATTGAACGAGCTTGATGAGTTTCAATTGCATGCCTATGATAGTGCTCGGGTTTACAAGGAGAAGACAAAGAAGTGGCACGACAAGCATATCCTGCAGCGGGAATTTAAAATTGGTGATAAAGTATTATTGTTTAACTCCCGTTTGCGTTTGTTTCCAGGTAAACTCAAGTCCAGATGGTCGGGACCGTTCACAGTTACCGAGGTGAACAAGTTTGGGTCGTTTACGCTACAAACCGAGAAGGGTGAAATTTTCAAAGTCAATGGTCAACGCTTGAAGATCTATAATGATGGTGCATTTATAGGAGTGATAGAGGCCGTTCACCTTTTCACTCTTGATAAATCACCATGACTTTGAGGTAACACGATCGTGCGGGACCGATATAAACCAGCGCTACCCGGGAGGCAACCCGGTGTTTAATTGTACTTCCTTTGTAAATTTTATTTCAAATAGCTTAATTATTAATGTTATAGGTTAATTAGATTTAGTTTGGATAGTTAATATAAGTCTACTTTATTGAGTGCGGTGAGGGAGAGATCTAACAATTTTATTGAGTGTTTGCAGGTAATAAAATTGGAAGTCGCCTTAAGAACGAAACGAAAGAAAGAACAAAAATAAGAAAACGAGGAAAACTTGAAATTTCAAGGTTGCTCGATCGAGCAGCATCACTTGCTCGATCGAGTTAGACATGCACCCAATTTATCCGAGAATCGAGCAAAACTTAAAGAATTCTGCGTTTTTTGGGTTGCTCGATCGAGCAGACCTGACCTGCTCGATCGAGTCGGTCCGGTCCGACCGGTCCCGAGGCTCAAAAGTCAGGTTTTCCCCAATTTCTTTTTCATTCTCTTCATTATTTCGGCACTTCTCTCTTATCCCTCACCCTTATTCTCTTAATTCACTCATTCGAATACACTCAAATCATCAATTCATCATCATACTAGCATCAACAAACATCATCATGCTTGTTTTAAGTGCATTCTTTGAAGAAATTGGTGTTCTTGCTCCCTAATTTTCCCCCAAAACGTGAATCTAGGGTTTGCTTCTTATTCTTCAATTTTGTGCTTTTAATTGTTGTTTGTTGCTTCCTTTCTTCTTTCTTTAGTAATTAATCACTCTTACTTTGCTAATTGCTCCGTCTTACTTGCGTTTTAGACTCAAATTTAATTTTTTTTCGAATTAGGGTTTGATAATCCGTCTTTTTTAGCATATTGTGGTGTTTGTGAGCTTTAATTACTCCAATTCGTCATGTCTGGACTAGTAGGACGTAGCAAGCGACGTAGACAACCCCGTCTAATCCGACAACCCCAAATTGAAGTGCTTCCTAGTAACCCGACTTACCCATGGATCGTTTTTAGCACACAAGACCAACATGATCACTTTGCTACGCTTATGGGTCGTCCTATGGACCCTACTCGTTGTGTGTGCCCCACCGTTCTCACTGCTCTCGGTTTTGGTAATGCTGTATTTGATATGTTTGAGCGAATCGGGTTTGGTGGGTTATATTCCCTGAATGAACTTTCCTACCGACCATTGACACTTGAATTTTTTAGTTCCTATGATTGGGACGAGGTAAATAAACGTGTGTCTTTTCGGTTGCTCAATAGGGATTTTGTGTTGTCATATGCTGCATTAGCTAATCATTTGGGTAGTTCTCTTGGTAATGATGATGCTTTTGTTGCTATCCCTTCCGGCTTTCAAGCCGTTGATTATTTTTCCCTCTTTACTGGTCTTCCTGATGCGCGTGTAAATGTCATGGCTGTCAATGATGTGCAACATCCTTGTTTAAGGTGGTTGTTGCGTTTCTTTAGCCTTATTCTGTTCGCTAGGAAGGACCTTAGTAAATTGAATTCTCATGAGGTTTTATTACTTGCATCTACCCTCAACCCCCAACATGAGAATGTTTTTCAGTTTCACCGAGTTGGTTTGGTGTGTTATGCTTTCTGGAGAGTCAATTCTCCTACCCAATGCTCGATCGAGCAACAGTCACAACGACTCGATCGAGCAAGGGTAGCATGCTCGGTCGAGCAGCCCTTCAAAAGCCTCGTTTCTTCGATTTTCTTCATTTCTTCTCTTTCTTTCTCGATTTCCGTGCCTAACCTTCTACGATCTGACTCCGCCATGCTTCATATCTACTCAAAGAGCTCCAAATGCATCCAATCTGCATTAAAACATAACAAAAGCGGCAGAATTGATATTCTAGCTAAAATAGCATAGAAACAAGCAAAGAAAACGGTAAATCGAGTTATATGTAACTAGGGGAGGCATAAAATATGTATATAAATAATGATCATCACCCAACATTCCTTGGATTGTGGTGTTTTCGTCACTAGGCTGGCTAGGCGACTTGCTGGGTTTTGGGGCGACCGTCGGTACACACCAATGACCCCGATTCATGCTCCTAGGGTCGACGAGGAGTACTTGCGCCACACCTTGTGCTGGATTAATGCGTTAGGTAACGCTCGATTTCAGTAGCGAGTACGAGGGTCTCAGTGGAGAACTCTTCCTCACACCGATAACCGTTTACCTTCTATGGAGCGGTTTCCTACCCATGATCCTGAGACTGGACCTACCCCTCCCCCTCGTTCTTATGTGGTTCCATCGAGCTTGTTTTTGCCTTGAATGAGACCCATCGACCTCGTCGACGGATCGTCCCTTCTTCTTCTGCTCAGGCCACCACCACCCCAAAGAAAGTCCATAGACCTTAATTAGACTCCTCTAATTAGTTACTAAATTACTTGTTAATTTAGTATTTAATGATCTATGTAACATGCATGCAAATATAAAGACATTTATATAAGAGAAGAAATTTCCTCACATTGATATGGAAAATATATGGGCACAACAAGAACTCCTTCTTGTTTTTCTTGAGCTATAATTATGGATGAACACAAGTAATCTCCAAACTAGAAGATCTCCTCTAAGTTGCACCAAGATGAACCCAAATAATCTACTCTTATTATTAACTAGATAATAAGATAGATATTATACTACTAATATTAGACTATATTACTACAGTAGTAATACTTAGTAAATATTAGTATTTGAGAGTTTTTAGAGAGAAGATGAGTTTTTGAGATAAGTAAGAAAAATAAGCATGAATTGAACAAATGAAATGAACAACCATATTGCCCTTATAAAGAATATGGCCGGTCAAGAAGAGCTACATAAGGCTCTTATTTTGCTTATTTTAATCACATGCAAAGTGGTAGAGTGTAGTGTTAGCATGTAATGATTTTAGGTTACTATTCATGTCATAATCATATGTAACTTGTGAGCATGAACATAAGCAACCATCATCACCTTACCAACTCTATCATAACCGGCCATGTGAGCCTTATTTTGATCCATTTTGATTTTTGATATTTGTCCCACAAATACTTATTAATCATATGCTTAATTATCTTGTATAATTAAGTGTTAATTTGATCATATAACCATTATATGACACAAATAAATGAATAATATGTACTTAACATTTTAAGTAATATTCTACCATTATATCAATATATAATGGGTCCCACAATGCTTAGTTAATTTATTTTACAACTCTTTGTAAATATAATTAACGAATTACCTCTATCTCAAAACCTCAACTAATTTAGTTATTTAACTATTAATTACTAAGTTAAATCTTATTTAATCGTATTAAAATAAGATATAAATTTATTCGTCAATTATCGCATAATTGAAAAATAAACTTAATCGAATTTGAATTCTTAACTCAATTTCTAATAATTAACTCTCGTACATATCTAATATATGTAATGGACTAATTAACTGTATCATATACAAATAATTAATTACTATTTGGATTTCATCCTTTAGGTGTGACCGAAAGGGATCAGTTAATCACCGCCGTCATACAACAATAACGTCAAACTCTAGTCAGCCAACCGTTATTGATTTACGTTAATCAACTGACTAATCATATATATAGTCAATAAATATCCCAATTATATTCCTTAATAAGATTTATTATGTGGCGCACTATTTGTGGAGGACACCTACTCCAACAATCTCCCACTTGTCTGACACAAGTGTGCGTCACCAATTCTCTTGTCTCTTTATCACATCTCCCACTCAACGCAAGGTGTCTTTCAAGTCGCACTTGCGATTGACAATATCTAGAGTGGTTTTCTCGATAGGGAGAGTAACTGTCTGACCGGAAAATCTACCATAGATCTATTTCCGAGCGTGGCCACGCATTTACAGTAACTTCTCCTCGAGTGGCCTAAAGATGTTTGTACCCCCAACGTGGGTGGGCAATTCATGTAGATTTTCATCTACTTGTAATGTTGAAGATCACCATGAATTCCAGAAGAAAGTCATTCGGCTTCCTTTACGGCACGACCAGAACATTCAACCAAAAAACCAACGGAACTGCACCCGAATCAGATAGACGGGCCGCAGTCAAAAAATCGACTCTATAGGAATAAGATAGAAGACCCTGCCACGACCAGGCATCAAATAATTGATTTAAGGGTCTCTACAATGTCACTGTCCGACAGAGTGTCATACAGTTTGTCTATGTAAACGACCAGTCATCTCCATGACCCCATGGTGTTGAACCAACCATCGATCGACTTACAATCTAGTCATTTCGAGACGTCACCTCATTGAGTGACTAGGGACAAAATACTAAGTTCGTCCTATTCACTCGAATAGGGTCCAACAATCTATTCGGATAAACAAAGTATTAAATTTAGTCAAACTAAATAAAAAGAGTTTAAAATAAAACTCGAACAATGAATGCCATTATCATATATGAAATAATTAATACAACATTCAATTATTACATCTTACATAATCTAAAGGAATTCTGGCACACGTCTCAATCCCATTGTGACGACATGACCATCATGCTTAGCCTTTGATAAAGGCTTGGTTAAAGGATCAGCAATGTTGTCATCTGTCCCAACCTTACCAATGTCAATTTCCTTTCTGTCCACGTAATCTCTAATTACATGATATTTCCTAAGTACATGTCTAGACTTGTTACTAGACTTGGGCTCTTTTGCCTGAAAAATAGCCCCACTGTTATCACAATAAACTGTGATAGGATCTTTGGCAGTAGGTACTACTGTTAGTCCTTCCAAAAATTGCCGAATCCACACAGCTTCCTTTGCAGCTTTAGACGCTGCAAGGTACTCTGCTTCTGTTGTAGAATCCGCTGTAACGCTTTGCTTGAAACCTCTTCCGCAAACAGCTCTCCATTCCATCATCAAAGTACCGGATTGGGATTTTCATACTCTCCGATCTGTTTTGAAACTGCATCCTTCTGTTTAACCCGTTACACGTAACTAAGTCTCACCTCCAAACACTAAGAACGAATCCTTAGTCCTTCTTAAGTACTTAAGGATGTTCTTTACGGCTATCCAGTGACTCTCACCTGGATTTGCTTGGTAACGACTTGTCATGCTCAAAGCATATGCAACGTCGGGATGAGTGCACATCATAGCATACATGATTGATCCAACAGCTGATGCGTAAGGGATCAATTTCATGCGTTCAATCTCCTCGGGTTTTGTAGGGCACTCTGACTTGCTCAAAGTGATCCCACTTCCCATAGGAATAAAACCTCTCTTAGAGTCTTTCATGTTGAACCGATCAAGAATCTTATCAATATAAGTTTCTTGACTTAATGCTAGTATCCTTTTAGATCTATCCCTATAGATCCGAATACCTAAGATGCGCTGGGCCTCTCCTAAGTCTTTCATTTGGAAATGTATTCCTAACCACTCCTTTACAGAAGTGAGCATTGGAATATCATTCCCAATGAGTAGTATGTCATCTACATACAAGACTAGAAACGTTACTTTACTCCCACTAAACTTCATGTATAAACACGGTTCCTCGACACTTCGAGTGAAACCATTTTGTTTTATTACATGATCGAAACGATGATTCCAACTCCTGGATGCTTGCTTAAGACCATAGATGGATCTCTTAAGTTTGCATACCTTTTTAGGGTTTGATGAATCCACAAAACCTTCAGGTTGTGTCATGTACCCTTCCTCTTCTAGAATCCCATTCAAGAAGGCGGTTTTGACATCCATTTGCCAAATCTCATAATTATGAAATGCGGCAACCGCTAAGATAATCCTTATGGATCGAAGCATGGCGAATGGGGCGAAGGTTTCGTCATAGTGAAGACCATGAACTTGGGTGAAACCTTTTGCCACCAATCTAGCTTTATAAACATCATTATGTTTGTCTATGCCACTTTTGATCTTATAGATACACTTACACTGAAGAGGTCGTACCTCTTTAGGTAAATCAACCAAGTCCCATACTTGATTGTCGTACATAGAATCCATTTCGGATTGCATGGCTCCTAGCCATAGCTTGGAGAAAAAAAAACATGAAAAAACAACAAAAAACTCGGGACTAGAAATGGCTGCTTTGTAGGTAGTAGGTTCGTTACTTTCAAAAAGTAACACATTATAGTAATCACCTTCCTCTATAATACCAAGGTATCTATCAGGTGGATGACTAATTCTGCTTGACCTCCTAGGTTCCGAAGGAATAATGACCGTACCAGCCGAAGAGGGAACGTTTTCCTCGTCATCCTTTTCGGTTTGTGGCTCTTGGACTTCATCAAGTTCAAATTTTCTCCCACTAGTTTTAGAAAAATAAAATCATTTTCTAAAAAGACTGGCATCACGAGACACAAACACTTTGGTCCTCGTGTTATTGTAGAAGTTAAGAGGCACGTGAGTCTGTTGGATATCCTACCAAAAAAAGACATTTGTAGATTGGGTGCGAGTTATCGTGACTATTCTACCAAAGCGCCTCGCATCCCCAAATTCTCATAAACAACAAATAAGGGACTTTCCCTGTCCATATCTCATATGGAGTCTTGTTTGCCGCTTTAGTCGGGCTTCGATTTAGTGAAAATATTGCAGATAAGATTGCAAAACCCCAAAAATAATCAGGAAGCTCTGTTAGACTCATCATAGATCGAACCATATCTAAGAAAGTTCGATTTCTCCTTTCGGACACACCATTTAATTGAGGTGTTCCAGGAGGAGTCCATTGTGATACTATACCACAATCTTTCAGGTGTGAATCAAATTCATGGTTCAAGTATTCACCACCACGATCGGATCGTAGGGTTGTAATCTTTTTATTCAATTGGTTTTCTACTTCATTTTGAAATTCTTTGAACTTTTCAAAAGCATCACTTTTATGCCTCATCAAGTAGACATATCCATATCTACTCAAGTCGTCGGTAAAAGTAATGAAGTAGTGATAACCACCTCTAGCTCGGATAGTCAATGGACCGCATACATCCGTGTGTATAAGTCCTAATACTTCACTTGCTCGTGTTCCTTTTCCAGTAAAAGGAGCACGAGTCATCTTGCCTAGAAGACAAGATTCGCATACGCCATAAGATTCGTAATCGAATGGTTTGAGTACTTTAGATGAAACAAGTCTCTTTATGCGTCGTTCGTTTATGTGCCCTAAACGACAATGCCAAAGGTATGATTGATTAGGTTAACCTGTTTTGAGCTTCTTGTTTTCTACATGATAGACCTCTTTTGCAATATCTAGAACATAAATACCTCCAATAGAAATGGCCTCGCCATAAACCATTTCATTAAGTGAAAAAGTACAACAGTTGTTCTTAATGCAAAATGAAAATCCTTCCATGTCTAACACGGAAATGGAGATAATGTTCTTGGTAAGAGTGGGTACATAATAGCAATTATTTAAATACAACTCTAAACCATTAGGCAAAAGAAGAACGTAGGTGCCCACGGAAACTGCGGCTACCTTAGCTCCATTTCCCATGCGTAGGTCCACGTCACCCCGTGGTAGTGCTTGCCGTCCCCCTCAGCCCTTTACATGATACCAAAGGTGAGAACACAAAACGGTATCAAATACCCAAGAAGATGTGCTAGCAAAGTTAATATCTCTCATATAAAGTGATGAAAGAATTTTACCTGACGTTGTTACACAACCGTCCTTCTTGTCTTTCAAGTATTTGGGGCAATTGCGTTTCCAATGCCCTTTGCCATTACAATAATAGCAATCCGCCTCCGCGTGTTTGTTGACCTTGGGCTTGGCCTTATAAAAGACCTTGGCCTTTCCTTTGCCGGATTTCTTGAAAAGAGTCTTACCCTTTCCCTTGTCCTTCCTCACCCCAAGGTTCATGTTCTTCATTTTCATGGAAAGAACATCCTTGGGTTCACTCCCACTAGCCTCCAGTCCCTCTCGCTTGGGTGAGGGTGATGAGTTCATGGGAAAATCTTTTGTCCATGCCACATCTCAGTTATAGTTCACTAAATTGGGTGAAACTTAGCTGAGAGTGAATGAAGGATCTTACCCACACCAAATCTCGGAATTTGCACCCTAGACGATTAAGGTGTCCGCGTGCTCAACCATTTTGAGCACGTGTGGGCCAACGTTTTGGCCCCTTTGAAGCTTAGTGTCAAAGAATTTCGTAATCGCCTCATATTGGAGAATTTGAGGGGCTTGCGAAAACATCGAAGTGATCCTCGTGAATATCGCATATGCATGGAGAGAAATCAATTGGAGTTTGAGTTTGGGTGAGATTGACCAATCAAAGACATTCGACGTTATTAGCAACCTTCAAATAAAGTCAATTCGGCCAGAAACCACGCGCGGACGATCTTGGCGCGGGTTCGTGGGGGCTCTTTCGACCAAGTAGCGAGCAGTTATCGGATAACGCGGCGTCTTGAGAGTTGAATTCCCATTTCAAAAGAAGTTAATTCGTAAGCCGTTAGGACACACCTGGTCCATGAGTCCACCTCAACCATGAGTCCTTACCAAGGTTGCAACGTTTGATGATGTTGACATTATGCGAATATGGTAACTACAACAAAAAAGAAATATAAAAACATTCATTTTAAATTTACTTGAAAAAACATTTTAACAAGTTTAGCATTCATATAATGACCTCTCACTAAATTATATAAATGATTCCAAGACCCATTTTTAAATAAAAATAGTCATCGCATGCTACCTTTATCTAGAAACGGTAAGTCATTACTTGACTAATTCTACCTTTAGAACTCTTGGTTGACGGATGTCAACTAAATCCATCTCCTAGTCCCAAGATAACGCTTATCTCGTTGAGTCCAATCCAATTTTAGCTTGTGATCGTATCACCCTACTTACCCGAGGTAAAAAAGGGACCCACGAGCGTGGTAGCCCTAATGAACACGGGATTCATAGGTGTTATTAATTGGTAAGGCTAATCTCAATTTTTTAAACATGTGAGAGATCTTGTTAATTTAGTTATTAATTCCCTATAAGTGAACTAAGTCGGTGAATTGTGAATAACGTTGAATTCACAATAACGGTAAATAAAATGCATGTGTGACGATTTCGGCATGAGCGGAAATAAAGCAAGCAACCAAGCAACAGTAAAATCCTAGTATGGCCACCTAGCTAATCAAAATTAACTAGATAGTTACAAATTCGGAAACCAACTCCTTGGTCCCTTGCCTCTTCACTTGGAACACCTTCCAAAAATGGCACCGTCTTGAGGGAGTCACCGGTCTTCATAAAAATAATTACAAATATACAAATATACAAATTCCTATTATACATTTATTCTATGAAATAAAATTATTAAATTATACAAACCGGCGATACGAGATCGCAATAAATTACAACCAAACCGTTATTCCCTTACATTACGGGTAATAACGATTAAAAAATAACTAGGCCATACTAGGTACAAAATTTGCATAAATTATTAAATAAATGACATTCATTCATTCAACCATAAATAAAATAAATTGCTGCAAAATTCATGCCAAAATCGCCCTAAGTTCAATTCATGCTCATTGTAGCTCGATTTTCCGGGATTTATTGATTTTTAACCATTAAAAATCAATATCAATATTTAAATCTCATTTAAATTCAAACTAAATAACTAAACTGATTTAGAACTCAAAATTAGTCACTACTAATTTTGTTGGTCATTAATTAGATCGATTTGATTTCATTTGCTAAATATTACGGTTTAATCATAACAATTATGAAATAAAACCAAAATAAAATATAAACATCATAAAATTTGAAACCAAAAACTTTTTACATTCTGGAACAATTCCAGGAACTATAAAAATAAAACACATTTGCTCAAAAAATTTAAATTAATTTTATGAACAAATAGCTTCGTATTTAATGGTTTTATCAAATAAAAACATTAGATATAGTAAAACCGTGAAACAAATTATGAAATTTCACCAAGAGTATCAACATCAGAATATCAAATGTACAAAAAATTTTCAAAACCAGAAATGGACGTTTCAATTTTATGAACATTATAATCTCATACAATCGACTTTTATCGTATAAAAATCAATGAACATGCAATATGTAAGACATGCATGTGAGATCATATTAAAATTTCATGTCCAGAATCAACATGCAACTATTTTTAGTTAACTTTTAAATCATAAAATGCATGTTAACTCGGTTTAAACGCCAAAAATCAAAATAAATAGCAAAATAATCCCTAAAATCACCAAATTTAACCACAAACATTTTGAGGTCAGTAGGTATACATGCACCAAATATTTTCGTCAGAATCGTATTTTAACTCAAAATCTTTGATTTATTAGTTATCTTATAACTTTAATAAAAATGTCCAAAATGAACATGCATGCTACAAGCTAGCTCTGATACCACATGAAAGTTCATAGACCTTAATTAGACTCTTCTAATTAGTTGCTAAATTACTTGTTAATTTAGTATTTAATGATCTATGTAACATGCATGTAAATATAAAGACATTTATATAAAAGAAGAAACTTCATCACATTGATATGGAAAATATATTGGCACAACAAGAACTCCTTGTTGTTGTTCTTGAGCTACAAATATGGATGAACACAAACAATCTCCAAAGTAGAAGATCTCCTCTAAGTTGCACCAAGATAAACCCAAATAATCTACCCTTATTATTAACTAGATAATAAGATAGATATTACACTACTAATATTATGACTATATTACTACACTATTAATACTTAGTAAATATTAGTATTTGAGAGTTTTTAGTGAGAGGAAGAATTTTAGAGAGAAGTAAACAAATTGCACAAAATGAAGTAAGTATAAAATGAACAACAATTGTTCATTATAAAGGCCATTTGGCCGGATCATGTTGTCCATAATTGGACTCTTATTTTGTTCAGTTTGATCACATGCATTTGAGTGGAGTGTTGTAGTATAAGTGATGATTATGTTCAACTTGTTATGTCACTTTCAATTAGTAACTAAAGAGTGTAAACAAGAACAAAAATCATCACCCTTGTAACTTTACCATAACCGGCCATTTTGGCCTAGTTAGATCCATTTTGATTTTTGATATTTGTCGCACAAATACTTATTGATCATATGGTTAATTATCTTGTATAATTAAGTGTTAATTTGATCATATAACAATTATATGACTCAATTAAATAAATGATATGTACTTAACATTTTAAGTAATATTTTACCATTATATCAATATATAATGGGTCCCATAATGCTTAGTTAATTTATTTTACAACTCTTTGTAAATATAATTAACTAATTACCTCTATCTCAAAACCTCAACTAATTTAGTAATTTAACAATTAATTACTAAGTTAAATCTTATTTAATCGTATTAAAATAAGATATAAATGTATTAGTCAATTATCGCATAATTGAAAAATAAGCTTAATCGAATTTGAGTTCTTAACTCATTTTCTAATAATTAACTCTCGTACATATCGAATATATGTAATGTACTAATTAACTGTATCGTATACAAATAATTAGGTACTATTTGGATTTCATCCTTTAGGTGTGACCGAAAGGGATCAGTTGATCACCGCCGTCAAACGACAATAACGTCAAACTCTAGTCAGCCAACCGTTATTGATTTACGTTAATCAACTGACTAATCATATATATAGTCAATAAATATCCCAATTATATTCCATAATAAGATTTATTATGTGGCGCACTATTGTGGAGGACACCTACTCCAACAATTGAGTCCCATTTACACTCTGGAACCTCAAGAGATTGAATCTTACCATGCGGTCTTCGTTGCTCCCCCTTAACTTGCTGACACGTCAAACATTTTGCCACAAAGTCTGCCACATCTTTCTTCATCCCGGGCCACCTAAACGTCTTCTTCAAGTCCTTGTATAACTTATCCTTACCCGTATGAACCGAATAAGGAGTACATGGAGCCTCACCTATAATAACTTTCCTTATCTCAACATCATTAGGAACACACAACCGTCTCTCAAACCGAACACTTATGTTTGCATGAATAGAACTCCCAGGAGTAGTATCTTCTTCTACCCCTTTCTTGCACAACTAAACTTGGGATCAAGTAGCTGCTTACTCCAGCTGTCATCATATAATTCTGGCTCTATCTTTAGATCATTGGTATCTTCCCCTTTACGAATCACATTTTTATGCCCTTCTTCAATACCTTATCCCTCAATATCATCTAGGACATAGCGGTACATCAAGAATGCACGCTCTTCCTACTCAATGCATCCGCCACCACATTAGCTTTACCCTTATCATAGAAGATCTCCATGTCATAGACAACAACTAACTCCATCCATCGTGGCTGCCTCATATTTAACTTCTTCTAGGTATAGATATACTTCAAACTCTTGTTATATGAAAACGCCTTGAAAGTAGCCCCATAAAGGGAGTGCCTCCAAATCTTCAAGGCAAACACAACTGCATCCAACTCCAAGTCATGAGTAGGATAATTCTTCTCACAAGACTTCAGCTGCCCCGACGCATAAGGTATCACCTTCATGTTTTGTATCAACACACACCCAAACCACACTTCGACGCATCGGTATTGCAACAGGAGTACATGATCAAGGCAAGACACAAGCTCAAGACAACAACATCATTCAAGACAACAACAACAATACAACCAACACCATGACTAGTTATGACAATGTTATATTCAGTCCAAGTAACCACCACCTCAGGCCAGCAAAAACAACACCCCACCAGACAACAAAGCCTAGCCATCCACTTCCCAAGTCTTAGCCAAAACAACACCCAACCAACAACAAAACAAACCCAACACAACAACAACAACCCTCAGCCACAACCAGTCAGTCAAAGTCCTTCTAAACAGGGTCCATGGGGGCCTTACACACTCAAACAAGCCTAACCAGTGATCAATCTTAGTCCTAGAGAGGGTCCTCTACAACTTTGCCCAGGGATTATTCTCTAGGAAATGCACACAACAAAAGTTAGCTTAGGGACAAACTCAAACTGTCCAGAATTCAGCCTTTTTTGCAGTAGTTCAAATGTCACTATCAAACCTTCCTATTTTGAACAAACCAGCCTGAAAGACCACTCCTTCACCAGATCAACCCAAACAAACCAATTAAGTCAGATTGTCTTATGTGAACTGCTTTTTCTACTTTATTGCTTTAGTTCTGAACAATGTAGCTGTTATTTATGTTTCTTTTGTAAGCCAATTATGGCCCTAGATGTAATGAACGAGTAGGATGTAATATCATTGCCTATATAAGGCTTATTCCTAATGAATGAAAAACAGATTTGAAGTAAACACAAAAACTGAAACCTTTGTTTCTGTTATTATCTCTTGGTTGTGTGCTTGAGAAAACTTCCTTTGCTGTGTGCTTGGAAGGGAACTTAGACCCTTAGCTGTGTACTGGGTTCAAGGTTCAACCCTCAACCATTGGCTTTGTGCTTTGGTTAAGGCTCTATCTCTTTATTTCAGCATTCAGTCCAAACAAAACAAAGCAAACTTCGTGTGTCCGAAGCTTAGCTTCTTTTGTCTACATTGTGCTTTTTTTCCTTGATATTTTCAGTGCAATTGGTTATCAGAGCTTTGGTTTGTGAGTTCATTTACCTAACTACATTAAAAACACAAAATCAACCATGAGTGAAGAGAGAATTACAGGTCTTGAAACCACGGTTCAAGGTCTTGTCAGAACTGTGATGGAAGTCTCCAGGTCTGTCAATGAACTTCTTGAGGGCCAACAGAATAATGACACAAGAGGAGGCAGAGGTCGAGGAAGAGGAGCACCTTTCCCACAAGGTGGAGGAAGGAGGAGGCAACCTGTAGATCAATTTGAAATGTCAGACTCAGATGGCCCAGATCAAAGTCTTCTCAGACACCAAGACAAAGACATAAAGGTAGAAATCCCCAACTTTCTAGGTAGCATGAACCCTGATGATTTCCTAGATTGGTTGAGGTCTGTAGAAATAGTCTTTGAGTTTAAAGGTTACGCTGATAGAAAGGCTTTTAAGGTTGCTATCATGAAACTAAAAGGTTATGCCTCACTGTGGTATGAAAACATGAAAACCTTGAGGGTTAGGGAAGGGAAAGAACCTGTTAAGTCATGGCTAAAACTGAAAAAGATAATGAGGGATAAGTTTGTCTCTACGAACTACACTCAGGACATGTTCATTAAGCTCACTCACCTGAAACAAGACCAAAGACCTGTAGAGTCTTATCTAAGGGACTTTGAACAACTCACACTGCAATGTGAGGTTGTTGAGAAATCTGAGCAAAAGATAGCAAGGTTCTTAGAAGGTTTGGATGAGAGGATAGCTAGTAAAGTCAGGCTACAAAATATATACTCCTTTGAGGAAGCTGTCAACTTGTCTTTAAGGGTAGAAAAGGTGGGGAATGGAAAAGCCAGTGCCTCTAAGACACCTGCTAGAACCCCTACCTTCAAACCCTTTGTAGGAGTCAAGATAGGAGAACCTGTGGTTCCTACTAAGAATCCTTTCAACCCTGATAAAGGCAAGGCTGTTGATGCAGGCCAAAGAAAAACTACCCCTCTCAAAAAGTGTTTTCAATGTCAAGGATATGGACATTTTGCTAGAGAATGTCCATCTAAAAGAGCTCTGAGCACCCTAGAAGGAATTCATTAGGGAGAGGATGAGGTGTTGGTCTGTGATGATGAAATGGAAGAGCCTGAGATAGAGGCTAGTGAGGAGTTGATAGAGCCTGATGCTGGGTTAAGTTTGGTAACATGGAGGGTAATGCATGCTCAACCTCAGCCCTTAGAAGAGGACCAGCGACACCAGATCTTTAGGACCAGATGTACTATCAAGGGTAGGGTCTGCAATCTCCTTATTGATGGTGGAAGCTGCATTAATGTGGCCTCCAAAACCCTGATAGACAAACTAGCCCTACCCACCAAGGACCACCACCTACCTTAGAAACTCAGATGGTTGAACAAAGGAGCTGAGATTAAGGTGGATAAGCAGTGTATTGTACCTTTCTCAATTGGTAAAGGGTATGTTGATGAAAGTTTGTGTGATGTTCTACCTATGGATGCTTGTCACCTCTTGCTAGGAAGGCCATGGGAGTTTGATAGGGATGCCATTCACTATGGGAGGGACAACACCTACACTTTTAAGTGTGGGAAGAAGAAAATCACCCTGGCACCTTTACCACGTGCTTTAAAGATCAACCCAACCCCCATGAGTGAGGCTTCCAAGGAAGTCATGTTGATAAGTGAGTCAGAAATAGTACAAGAGCTAAGTGAGTTACAACCTGTGTACATACTGCTTGCCAAGGAGACTGGGATAAGCATGGTTGATATTCCTGAAGAGGTCAAGTCTATTCTAGAAGCTTATGGTGATGTCTTTCCTACTGAGCTCCCTAGTGGACTGCCACCACTTAGGGGAATAGAACACCACATTGACCTAGTACCTGGACCTATCCTACCCAACAAGCCAGCTTACAGGAGTGATCCTAAGGCTATACAGGAGCTCCAGCTTCAAGTATGTGAGCTGCTAAACAAGGGTTATGTCAGGGAGTCCCTCAACCCTTGTGTTATACGAGCTTTGCTTGTACCAAAGAAGGATGGGACCTGGCGTATGTGCATTGACAGTAGAGCCATCAACAACATTACCATTAAGTATAGGTTCCCCATACCTAGACTTAATTATATTCTGGATGAGTTGAGTGGGGCTCAAGTGTTCACAAAGATTAATCTAAGGCAGAGCTACCACCAAGTAAGGATAAGAGCAGGAGATGAGTGGAAAACAGCTTTCAAAACTAAACATTGGCTCTATGAATGGTTGGTAATGCCTTTTGGGTTGTCTAATACCCCTAGCACCTTCATGAGGTTGATGACAGAAGTTCTAAGGCCATACTTAGGCAAATGTGTGGTGGTTTACTTTGATGACATTCTTGTTTATAGCTCAACTAAGGGAGAACATATGCAGCATTTGAGATTATTGTTTGAGGTTCTAAGGGAGAACAAATTGTATGACAAATTGGAAAAGTGCACTTTCATGCAGCCTGAGGTTTACTTCCTTGGGTTCATCATTTCTAAAGAAGGGGTAGCAGTTGACCCTGAGAAGGATAAGGCAATCAAGGAATGGCCCCTCCCTCAAACTGTTACTGATGTTAGAAGTTTTCATGGGTTAGCCTCTTTCTACAGGAGATTCATACAGGGGTTTAGCTCAATCATGGCCCCTATTACTGAGTGCATGAAGAAGGGAAAGTTCAAGTGGAGTGATAAAGCTGAGAAGTCCTTCAACCTGATCAAGGAGCTATTGTGTAAATCTCCAATATTGGTTCTACCAGATTTTAACAAACTCTTTGATGTAGAGTGTGATGCCAGTGGCATTGGCATAGGAGTTGTGCTTACACAAGAGAAGAAGCATGTTGCATACTTCAGTGAGAAGTTAAATGGGGCTAAGCTTAACTACATCAATGGGGGCATTACTTAAAACCTAAGCCATTTGTGCTGCACTCTGATCATGAGGCCCTCAAATACATCAATGGGCAGCATAAACTCAATCCCAGACAGGCCAAATGGGTAGAGTTCTTGCAGTGCTTCTCATTCTCCAGTAAGTATATAGAGGGCAAGAACAATATTGTGGCTGATGCATTGTCTAGGAGATCTGTGATGTTAACATTCATGGAACAAAGGGTGTTGGGATTTGAGTTCATGAAAGAACTCTATCAAGAAGACCCAGATTTCAAGATTGAATAGGAGGTACATCAAGAAGGGCAAGTTAAGAAAGGGAGCAAATACACAGCCCAGGAAGGCTACCTATTCTATGGAAACAAACTATGTGTACCTAAGGGACCTTATAGGGGACTGCTGGTCAAAGAAGTTCACTCCAATGGCCTTGCTGGTCACTTTGGGGTACAGAAGACCTATGATATACTACAAGATCAGTTCTATTGGCCTAAGATGCTCTGTGATGTGCAAGATGCTCTCAAGAGGTGCAGGTCTTGTCAGCTAGCCAAGGCACATTTTCAGGCTGGTCCTTACACACCACTCCCAGTACCAAACAAGCCATGGGAATATCTCAGCATGGATTTCATTGTAGCACTACCAAGAACTAAAAGGGGAAAGGATTCCATCATGGTGGTTGTAGATAGATTCAGTAAGATGGCACATTTCATTGCTTGTAAAAAGACTGAAGATGCCTTGGGAGTGGCTGAGCTATACTTCAAGGAGGTTGTCAAGTTACATGGTGTAACTAGGAGCATTGTCTCAGATAGAGACACAAAGTTCATGAGTCACTTCTGGAGGACATTGTGGAGGCTATTGAAGACTAGGCTACTGTTTAGTACTTCTCACCATCCTCAAACTGATGGGCAGACAGAATTCACTAATAGGACCTTAGAGAAGATCTTGAGGAGCATTGTTTCAAAATCCTTGAAAGATTGGGATCTCAGGCTAGCACAAGCTGAGTTTGCCTTCAACAGAGCCCCCTCTAGCAGCACAGGTAAGAGTCCTTTTGAAATAGTTTATGGTACTAATCCTCTCATGCCTACAGACCTGGCCCCAGTCAAAGGAAGCAAAGTAAACTATGATGCAAAGAAAAGAGCTGAACAAATGATACAGATTCATGAGCAAGTCAAGAAACAGATTGAGAAATCCAATGAGTTGTACAAACCTAGATCCAAAGGGCCTAAGAAAGCAAGGGAGTTCAAAGCAGGGGATCTTGTATGGTTGCATTTAAGAAAGGAGAGATTTCCAGATAAGAGGAGAAACAAGCTTATGCCAAGAGCTGATGGACCATTTGAAATATTGGAGAAGCTGGGTCCTAATGCTTATGAAACTGGAGTAGAGCTCCATCACCGAGCCAAGAACTCAGCTAGCCAGGATTGCACCATTGTAACCAAAGGGTCCCAACCAACCCCCAACCAGATAAGCAAGAGCCCCACACCAAAGGCACCAGGTATAACACTCCCCAAGCACCCCCATTACAGTCAAGAAGCAGCAACAAGTCAAGCAAGAACAACCACAAGAAGAGTCACAAGAGCAGGGTCCAGCCTCCTGAAAAACAGCCAAGACCAGCCAGAGTATCAATCCAATATCATGCAGTACAAGTCCAACCAAGGGCTCCATCTTCTTTTCCCTTAAAGTTGAGGTCCTTAGCAAGAGAATAGTCCAGGACAAGTTTTCCAAATAAAGTCTAGAAGTCCATCTAAAACAGCCTAGAAGAGTGTAGGTCATATGGAGGAGTCAGCTGGCACCAAGGCCAATATTTCTGTCCAAAGCTCCTTATTTTTGTGTATGATCAACCTCAGGTGTAGTTAGTATGTTAGGAAGGTCGTATATGAAGCCTTTGTCAGTCCCAAACACAGCAAGAACAAGCCAAGCAAAGACTTCCCAAGACAGTTTACAGACTTACGAAAGGGACAAACCTACTTTTGCAGTCTTTCTTTTCTATGTTTTGCAGTCTGTTTTTGTTGTCCTCATTAGCTGACTTTGTAGTTTGTTTTCAGTAAGATGTAAGGCTTTTAAAGCCCTTAGATGTCCTTGTTTTTCAAGGGTCAGGATCTGTTGTAATTGCCTATATAAAGGCCTAAGTTGTAACCTAAAGAGGCAGACTTTGATTAATATAATTCTGAACTTTGTTCAAAACAATCCTTCAGCAAGAGCTAAGTGTTGTAGCATTTCTTAGTGAAACTTGCGTGTGAGCTAAGACTGCAGTGTTTAGAATTCATTACTTGTGTGTCTTGAGTCCTAACACAACCTTTGTCATCTATGCTTGTGTGCTAAGATGCAAAGTACTATCTGAATTGCCTGGCCTAGTGCAGGTTGTGGAGTCAATCCTGAGTGAGTTAGTTGTGTGTGTGACAAGAGTGCTAGTCCGAGTCTATTTGACATTGATATCACTCATTTCCTGAGAGGTTTCAGTTCAATTGGTTATCAGAGCTTTGGTTTGTGAGTTCATTTACCTACCTACATTAAAAACACAAAAACTACCCATGAGTGAAGAGAGATTAGCAGGGCTTGAAACCACAGTTCATGGCCTTGCTAGAACTATTATGGAGGTTACAACATCCTTCAATGAATTCTTAGATGGTCAGTTCAACAATGGTGGAAGAGGAGGCAGAGGACGAGGTAGAGGAGCACCTGTGCCACCTGTTGCAGCAAGAAGAAGGCAACATATGGAGCAAGAGGAGGCCTCAGATTCAGAAAACTCAGAGCAGGGCCTTCCTAGGCACCATGACAAAGACTTAAAGGTAGAAATCCCTGACTTTCTAGGTAGTATGAACCCTGATGACTTCCTAGACTGGTTAAGGTCTGTAGAAAGAGTCTTTGAGTTCAAGGGTTACACTGATAGAAGAGCCTTTAAGGTAGCCATCATGAAATTGAAAGGATATGCATCCTTGTGGTATGAAAATATGAAGGCTCAGAGGACTAGGGAGGGTAAGGATCCTATTAAATCTTGGGATAAACTGAAAAAGAAAATGAGGGTTAAGTTTGTATCAAAAGATTACACTCAAGACATGTTTATCAGACTTACCCACCTGAAACAAGAAGGTAGACCTGTTGAGTCCTATTTGAGGGACTTTGAGCAACTCACACTACAATGTAAGATTACTGAAAAGCCTGAGCAGAAGATAGCTAGGTTTTTAGAAGGTCTTGATCAGAAGATAGCTAGCAGAGTAAGGTTGCAGCACCTTTACTCTTTTGAGGAAGCAGTGAGTCTAGCCTTGAGGATTGAGAAGCTAGGGAAGGGAAAATCAGCCCCTCCCAGGCCACAGACTAGACCTTCTTTCAAGCCCTTCACTGGAGTAAGAATAGGAGAACCCTTAGTCCCAGCCAAGCCCTCAGTGTCAGACAAAGGCAAGGCCCCTGAGACAGACTTGAGAAAGACAGTATCCCTTAAGAAGTGCTTTAAATGTCAGGGCTTTGGGCATTTTGCTAAAGAATGCCCCTCTAAAAGGGCTTTGAGCAGTATGGATGTTGTAGAGTGGGGTGAAGATGAGATCCTTGTATGTGAGGAAAGTTTGGAGGAACATGAGGAAGAGCCTAGAGAGGAGATGATAGAACCAGATGCAGGCTTGAGTCTAGTAACCTGAAGGGTTATGCACACCCAACCTCAACCATTAGAGGATAATCAGAGGCAGCAAATATTCAGGACCAGATGCACTATAAGAGGAAGGGTTTGTAACATGATAATTGATGGGGGGAGCTGTACCAATGTGGCATCCACAACCCTAGTGGAGAAATTGTCCCTAACCACACAAGGACACCCCCACCCCTATAAACTAAGATGGCTGAACAAGGGAGTGGAAGTAAGAGTTGACAAGCAGTGTGTTGTGCCATTCTCTATTGGCAAGGGATACACTGATGAGGTCTTGTGTGATGTTCTACCTATGGATGCTTGTCACCTTCTTTTAGGCAGGCCCTGGGAGTTTGATAGAGATTCTGTACACCATAGAAGGGACAACACCAATGTTTTCAGGTTTGGTAACAAGAAGATCATACTAGCCCCTTTACCCCCCAATGTTAAAGGGAACATTGCCCCTGTCAATGACATTTCCAAAGAAGTCTTACTACTGAGTGAAGCTGAGATGGTTCAAGAGCTTATGGGTGATGAAACTGTGTTCATCCTACTAACCAAAGAGGTCCTACTTCCCCAAGGAAACATTCCAGCTGAGGTTCAACAAGTACTGGAGGATTATGGGGATGTGTTCCCTGCTGACTTGCCTAGTGGACTACCCCCTCTTAGAGGAATAGAGCATCATATTGATCTCATTCCTGGAGCAATGCTACCCAACAAACCTGCTTACAGAAGTGATCCAAAGGCCACTCAAGAACTACAAGCTCAGGTTGGTGACTTACTCAGCAAGGGTTTTGTGAGGGAGTCCCTCAGTCCATGTGCAGTTCCTGCCTTGCTAGTGCCCAAGAAGGATGGGTCCTGGAGAATGTGCATAGACAGTAGGGCCATCAACAACATCACCATCAAATACAGGTTCCCTATACCAAGATTGAATGATATCCTGGATGAATTGAGTGGAGCTCAGGTCTTCTCCAAGATTGATCTAAGGCAGGGATATCACCAGGTAAGGATCAGGGCTGGGGATGAGTGGAAGACAGCCTTCAAGACCAAGCATGGGTTGTATGAGTGGTTGGTCATGCCCTTTGGTTTATCTAATGCTCCAAGTACCTTCATGAGGTTGATGACTGACGTTCTAAGGCCCTACCTGGGAAAGTTCATTGTTGTATACTTTGATGACATATTGGTCTACAGCCCTTCAACAGAAGAACACCTCCAAAACCTGAGATTGTTATTTGATATCCTGAGGAAGCACAAGTTGTTTGGCAAGATGGAAAAGTGTACATTCATGCAGGAAAAGGTTCAGTTCTTGCAACAGGAGTTCAATGCCAAGCTCAAAGACAAGACCAACCAAACCATGATCAGTTTAACCATGATCCAATACCAACCTTACACTATGCAAAAAGCTATCTTAATGCTTTGTATAGTCCAGGCCCAAGCCAACAAGCCATGACACGAGCCAGTGGTAGCCATGACACGAGCCAGAGCCAACCAAGACACAAAACAGACTCACAAAACAAGCCAACAAAACCTCAGAAAATCCAGTCAGCAGCAGTGCCTTGGGGAGGGTCTCAGGGCAACTTCCAAGCTTAGGGACTCCAAACCAACTATGGGGCATGGTACTAGGGAGGGTCTACTACCTTTTTGTCCAGGGAACTTTCCTCAGAAAACGCCAGGAACACCTCTCAAAACATAACCCAAGTTCACCTATCCAGTTACAACCTTACATGAAGCAGTTCAGCTGTCATTGTCAAATCTTTTTCTTTTGGCCAAGCAAACTCAAGGGAATTTATGCTCAACCTTAAAGGATCAACACTACTTCAGTTTGGTCCAAAACACCAAGCTAAAAGTCCACCCTGTATCATATAAAAAGCAGTAGCAAGGCAACAAGGAAGCTGTCACTATCAAAGCTGTTTCTTTTGTTTAGTTTACTTTATTTCAGTTATGTAGCTGTTATTTTGTCTTTGTATGTAAGCCAATGTTGGCCCTAGATGTAGTTGGACGTATGAGATGTAATCTCCTTGCCTATATAAGGCCATTTCCTAATGAATGAAAGGCAGATTTGAAGTAAACACAAAAACTGAAACCTTGTTTCTGTTTAACATCTCTTGGCTGTGTGCTTGAGAACACCTTCATTTGCTGTGTGCTTGAAAGAGAGTCTGGGTCCTTAGCTGTGTGCTGGGATTGAGTCTCAACCCTCAACCATTGGCTTTGTGCTTTGGTTAAGGTTCTATCAGTTTTCATTTGCATTCAGTCAAGTAAAACAGAGCATATTGAGAGTGTTTTAACCTTAGCTTATATTGTCTCAAATTGTCTACTTTCTTAATAACTTCAGTGCAAATTGGTTATCAGAGCTTTGGTTTGTAAGTTCATCTACCTAACTACATTAAAAATATAAAATCCAACCATGAGTGAAGAGAGAATCACAGGTCTTGAAAACACAGTTCAAGGTCTTGTTAGAACTGTAATGGAGGTCTCTAGATCTATCAATGAACTCCTTGAGGGCCAACAGAACAATGATACAAGGGGAGGCAGAGGCCGAGGAAGAGGATCACCTTTACCACAAGGTGGAGGAAGGAGGAGACAACCTGTAGATTAATTTGAAATGTCAGATTCAGATGGCTCAGATCACAGTCTTCTCAGATATCAAGACAAAGACATAAAGGTAGAGATCCCTGACTTTCTAGGTAGCTTGAACCCTGATGATTTCCTAGATTGGCTAAGGTCTGTAGAAAGAGTCTTTGAGTTTAAAGGATACACTAATAGAAAGTCTTTTAAGGTTGCTATCATGAAACTAAAAGGCTATGCCTCACTGTGGTATGAAAACATGAAAACCTTGAGGGTTAGAGAAGGGAAAGAACCTGTTAAGTCATGGCTCAAACTGAAAAAGAAAATGAGGGCTAAGTTTGTCTCTAGGGACTACACTCAGGATATGTTCATTAAACTTACTCACCTAAAGCAAGACCAAAGACCTTTAGAGTCTTATCTAAGGGACTTTGAACAACTCACACTGCAATGTGAGGTTGTTGAGAAGTCTGAGCAAAAGATAGCCAGGTTCTTAGAAGGCTTGGATGAGAGGATAGCTAGTAAAGTCAGGCTGCAAAACATATACTCCTTTGAAGAAGCTGTCAACTTGTCCTTAAGAGTAGAAAAAATGGGGAAAGGGAAAGCCAGTGCCTCTAAAACACCTGCTAGAACCCCTACCTACAAACCTTTTGTAGGAATCATGATGGGAGAACCTGTGGCTCCTACTAAGGCTCTTTTCAACCCTGATAAAGGCAAGGCTGTTGAGGCAGGCCAAAGGAAGACTACCCCTCTCAAAAAGTGCTTTCAATGTCAAGGATATGGACATTTTTCTAGAGAATGTCCATCTAAAAGAGCTCCGAGCACCCTAGAGGTAATTCATTGGGGAGATGATGAGGTGTTGGTCTGTGATGATGAGATGGAATAGCCTGAGATAGAGGCTAGTGAGGAGTTGATAGAGCCTGATGCTGGGTTAAGTCTGGTGACATGGAGGGTGATGCACACACAACCCCAACCCTTAGAAGAAGATCAAAGACACCAGATCTTTAGAACTAGGTGCACCATAAAAGGGAGGGTGTGTAACCTGATTATAGATGGAGGTAGTTGCACCAATGTAGCTTCAAAAACACTGGTGGATAAGCTAACATTGCCCACAAAAGACCACCCTCAACCTTACAAGCTTAGGTGGCTGAACAAGGGGGCTGAAGTCAAGGTAGATCAACAGTGTGTTGTTCCATTTTCTATTGGTAAAGGATATGCTGATGAGGCCTTGTGTGATGTATTGCCTATGGATGCTTGCCATCTTCTATTGGGGAGACCTTGGGAGTTTGATAGGGATGCTGTCCATCAGGGAAGGGACAACACTTACTCTTTCAGGTTTGGGAAGAAGAAAATCATCTTAGCTTCTGTACCCCCTATCCTGAAAGGGAATCCTCCACTCCTAACTGAAGCTGCTAAGGAAGTTCTGCTGTTGAGGGAGGCAGAAATGGAGCAAGAGTTGAATGATCTCAGACCAGTCTATGTCCTCCTCACCAAGGAGGTAGGGGAAGGTTCTAACCAGGTGCCTAAGGAGGTACAAGCTTTGCTGAAGGCCTATGAGGATGTTTTCCCTGCTGAACTACCTAGTGGATTACCCCCACTAAGGGGAAGTGAGCACCACATTGATCTAGTACCTGGGGCTGTCCTTCCAAACAAGCCAGCCTATAGAAGTGACCCCAGGGCAACACAAGAGCTGCAATCTCAGGTGGGAGAGTTGCTTAGCAAAGGGTATGTTAGGGAGTCTCTTAGCCCCTGTGCTGTACCAGCATTGCTAGTACCTAAGAAAGATGGAACTTGGAGAATGTGTATAGATAGCAGAGCAATTAACAACATCACCATTAAGTATAGGTTCCCTATACCTAGACTCAATGACATTCTGGATGAACTCAGTGGGGCTCAAGTATTCACCAAGATTGATCTAAGGCAAGGGTATCATCAAGTGAGGATTAGAGCTGGAGATGAGTGGAAGACTGCATTTAAGACCAAGCATGGGCTGTATGAATGGCTAGTAATGCCATTTGGGCTTTCCAATGCCCCTAGCACCTTCATGAGGCTCATGACAGAAGTGTTAAGACCTTACCTGGGGAAATTCATTGTGGTATACTTTGATGACATTCTAGTCTATAGTTCAAGCAAAAAGGAACACCTAAAACAGCTGAACTTACTTTGTGAAGTTCTCAGAGAAAATAAGTTATATGGAAAGCTAGAGAAGTTTACTTTCATGCAACCTGAGGTTCATTTCCTTGGGTTCATCATCTCAAAAGATGGGGTAGCTGTTGACCCTGAAAAGGTTAAGGCAATCAGAGATTGGCTCACCCCCAAGACAGTCACTGAGGTCAGGAGTTTCCATGGGTTGGCATCCTTCTATAGAAGGTTCATTCAGGGGTTTAGCTCTATCATGGCTCCCATCACAGAATGCATGAAGAAAGGGGAGTTCACTTGGGGAGAAAAGGCAGAGAAGTCCTTCAACACCATTAAGGATATGTTGTGCAGATCCCCTATACTAGGCTTACCTGACTTTAACAAACTGTTTGAAGTAGAGTGTGATGCAAGTGGGTTAGGAGTTGGGGCAGTACTGGTTCAAGAGAAGAGGCCTATAGCTTATTTCAGTGAAAAGCTAAGTGGGGCAAGGTTGAATTACTCTACCTATGACAAGGAGTTTTATGCCATAGTGAGAGCTTTGAATCATTGGTGGCATTACTTAAAACCTAAGCCTTTTGTGCTACATTCAGACCATGAGGCCTTAAAGTTCATCAATGGCCAACACAAACTCAACCCCAGGCATGCCAAGTGGGTGGAATTCCTGCAATCTTTCTCCTTCTCAAGCAAGTACATAGAAGGAAAGAACAATGTAGTGGCTGATGCTCTTTCTAGGAGATCTGTGATGTTATCATTCATGGAGCAAAGGGTCCTAGGCTTTGAGTTCATGAAGGAACTCTATATGGAAGATCCTGACTTCAAGGAGGAATGGGAAGTGTATGCAGAAGGAAAGCTCAAGAAGGGTAGTAAATACTTGACACAGAATGGGTTCCTCTTCCAAGGAAACAAGCTATGCATACCTAGAGGTCCTTACAGGGGGTTACTAGTCAAGAAGGTCCACTGCAATGGGCTTGCAGGGCACTTTGGGGTGCAAAAGACCTATGAGATATTACATGAGCAGTTCTATTGGCCCAAGATGCTAGGTGATGTGCAGGACACTATCAAAAGGTGCAAACCCTGTCAATTAGCCAAGTCACAGTTCCATGCAGGCCTCTACACCCCACTACTTGTACCAAACAAGCCATGGGAGGACATCAGTATGGATTTCATAGTGGCATTGCCTAGGACACAAAGGGGCAAAGACTCAGTAATGGTGGTAGTGGATAGGTTCAGTAAAATGGCCCATTTTGTTGCTTGCAAGAAGACAGAAGATGCCATGGGAGTAGCTGAGCTCTACTTCAAGGAAATAGTCAAGTTGCATGGGGTACCAAGAAGCATTGTGTCTGACAGGGACACTAAGTTTATGAGCCACTTCTGGAGGTCACTCTGGAGACTCCTAGGGTCAAGATTACTTTTCAGCACAGCATACCATCCCCAAACAGATGGACAGACAGAGGTTACTAACAAAACACTCGGAAGGATCTTGAGATGTATCATTGCTAAGTCATTAAAGGATTGGGATATCAAACTGTCACAAGCTGAGTTTGCATTCAATAGAGCTCCCTCACACAGCACAGGTAAGACCCCTTTTGAAGTTGTTTATGGTGCTAATCCTCTAATGCCAACAGACCGAGCACCAGTGATAAGAAAAGAAGTCAACTATGATGCCAAAGAAAGAGTACAACAAATGATGCAGATTCACAATTAAGTCAAGAAACAGATTGAGAAAACCAATGAGATGTATAAGTCAAGAGCCAAAGGTCCAAAGAAAGCTAGGGAGTTCAAGGCAGGAGACATGGTGTGGTTGCACCTAAGGAAAGAAAGGTTCCCAGAGAAGAGGAAAAACAAACTCATGCCAAGAGCTGATGGTCCTTTTGAGGTGCTTGAAAGGGTAGGACCTAATGCTTATAAGATAGATTTGCCAGGAGATTATGGGGTACATGGGACATTCAACGTGGGAGACCTAAGTCATTATCAGGAGGACTCTGAGGATGAAGAGGATTTGAGGGCAAATCTTTTTCAAGAAAGAGGGGTTGCAACAGGAGTTCAATGCCAAGCTCAAAGACAAGACCAACCAAACCATGATCAGTCCAACCAAACCATGATCAGTCCAACCATGACCCAATACCAACCTTACCCTATGCAAAAAGCTATCTTAATGCTTTGTATAGTCCAGGCCTAAGCCAACAAGCCATGACACGAGCTAGTGGTAGCCATGACACGAGCCAGAGCCAACCAAGACACAAAACAGACTCACAAAACAAGCCTACAAAACCTCGGAAAATCCAGTCAGCAGCAGTGCCTTGGGGAGGGTCTCAGGGCAACTTCCAAGCTTAGGGACTCCAAACCAACTATGGGGCATGGTACTAGGGAGGGTCTACTACCTTTTTGTCCAGGGAACCTTCCTCAGAAAACGCCAGGAACACCTCTCAAAACATAACCCAAGTTCACCTATCCAGTTACAGCCTTACATGAAGCAGTTCAGCTGTCATTGTCAAATCTTCCTCTTTTGGCCAAGCAAACTCAAGGGACTTTATGCTCAATCTTAAAGGATCAACACTACTTCAGTTTAGTCCAAAAAACCAAGCTAAAAGTCCACCCTGTATCATATAAAAAGCAGTAGCAAGGCAACAAGGAAGCTGTCACTATCAAAGCTGTTTCTTTTGTTTAGTTTACTTTATTTCAGTTATGTAGCTGTTATTTTGTCTTTGTATGTAAGCCAATGTTGGCCCTAGATGTAGTTGGACGTATGAGATATAATCTCCTTGCCTATATAAGGCCATTTCCTAATGAATGAAAGGCAGATTTGAAGTAAACACAAAAATTGAAACCTTGTTTCTGTTTAACATCTCTTGGCTGTGTGCTTGAGAACACCTTCCTTTGCTGTGTGCTTGGAAGAGAGTCTGGGTCCTTAGCTGTATGCTGGGATTGAGTCTCAACCCTCAACCATTGGCTTTGTGCTTTGGTTAAGGTTCTATCAGTTTTCATTTGCATTCAGTCAAGTAAAACAGAGCATATTGAGAGTGTTTTAACCTTAGCTTATATTGTCTCAAATTGTCTACTTTCTTAATAACTTCAGTGTAGTTCTTGGGGTTCATTATTTCCAAAGAAGGAGTGGTTGTTGATCAAGACAAGGTAAAGGCCATAAGGGAGTGGCAGGTCCCCAAAACTATAACTGAAGTGAGGAGCTTCCATGGACTGGATTCCTTCTACAGGAGGTTCATCAAAGGATTCAGTTCCATCATGGCCCCCTTAACTGAGTGCATGAAGAAAGGAGAGTTTAGGTGGAATGACAAGGCTGAGAGGTCTTTCAATATCATCAAAGACCTCTTATGTGAGTCTCCCATACTTGTTCTCCCTGATTTTAACAAACTATTTGAAGTAGAATGTGATGCTAGTGGCATAGGCATTGGTGCTGTCCTAATGCAAGAGCAGAAACATGTAGCCTACTTTAGTGAGAAGCTGAGTGGTGCTAAGCTCAACTACTCAACCTATGACAAAGAATTCTATGCCATAGTCAGAGCCTTGAACCATTGGGGTCACTACCTGAAGCCCAAACCCTTTGTATTACACTCTGACCACCAGGCACTCAAGTACATCAATGGGCAGCATAAGTTGAATGCTAGGCATGCTAAGTGGGTAGAGTATTTGCAGTCCTTTTCATTCTCCAGCAAGTACATTGAGGGGAAAAACAATGTAGTGGCAGATGCTTTGTCAAGGAGAATCATGATGCTGACATACATGGAACAAAGAGTGCTTGGGTTTGAGCACATGAAGGAGCTTTATAGGGATGATCCTGACTTCAAAGAAGACTGGGTGGCAAGACTGGAGGGCACAACTAAGAATGGGAGTAGGTACTGGGAGCAGGAAGGATTCTTGTTCCTAGGGAACAAACTCTGTGTACCAAAGGGTCCTTATAGGGGATTGATAGTGAAAGAGGTTCACTCAAATGGTCTAACTGGCCACTTTGGCATCCAAAAGACCTATGACATGCTGCAGGAACAATTCTACTGGCCAAGGATGTTGGGAGATGTTCAGGATGTGATAAGAAGGTGTAGTGCTTGCCAGAAGTCCAAGTCATTCTTCCAGGCTGGAGCATACACCCCCTTACCAGTCCCAGACAAGCCTTGGGAGGATGTTAGTATGGAATTTATAGTGGCCCTTCCTAGAACTCAGAGGGGCAAGGACTCAGTCATGGTGGTTGATACGAGTATGGGTATGAGTCGCTGGAGGGACGAATTCATTGAAAGTCGGAGATTAGTTTAATGCATACCCGATGATTATTTGGGGATGGTTAAATGAATCTCGGGATGATTAAATGTATCTCGAGCTTTCATTGAATACGGAACCGGGGCATGGGCATTGTGATACGAATAATGGTGAGCTTAATCACGGTGCACTGAAAAGTTGGAGGAATTGCTCTCATTACTAATTAGTTTTATTGCTGTTTTTATTATTAGACAAGACATTTAATTTGGTTAATTGTAGTTTATTATTAGCTTTGAATTAATTTAATTGGGCACTCTTAATGGTGACCTTTCGTTTGTACTCGTTGGCTATATAAACCTTGCTATGGGATTGAATAAAGACCATAGAATGAATTAAGGAAAAACCAAAAACTGTTTCAATTGTATCGTTTTATTAACGTTCGATTGTTCTTTGAATTGATGCGTTCGATTCACCCTTGTTATTGTTTGACGCGTTTTCAAACTTTAACCCGATTCGTATTCAATAGGTCTTGAGTACAATCACCATTGACGTAGCTATAGGTCTAGTTACGGCAAATATCTTTGTTTGTGTTATTTCGCTGTTTTATTTCGCATCATATGGTATCAGAGCTTAGGCTCTTGATTTCCTTAAATTCAAGACGGTCCTAGGCGCATCAAATTCACAAAAAAAAAAAAAAATTCAGTATACAAAAAAAAATTACTGTTCACTGCTGAAGTACTGTTCATCCGCGGAAAAAAAATTGCTGTTCAAGGCTGAAAACTGTTCATCCGCGAAAAAAAAAAAATTACTGTTCACGGGTGAAACACTGTTCATCCGGGAAAAAAAAAAGATGGAGCCTTTAAAGATTTTCAATCCTGATTTGCCTCCTGTTTTTGATGTTTATGATGATGAAATTCCCTATAGCCTGGAACGAGTCTATTTGTTCAAACATGTAGTTGCCCAATGGTGGTTGGATATTTTCATAGGGGTGTCTAATGAAGACTTACCTCCAAGGCTGCCACACGTAAAGGAAGACGAACATGAGGTTGTTGTACTCAATTTGGGGGTAGCAACAAGTTCTCATTCGCAAGTCAAGATTCAATTTCAAGTACTTGAAGTTTATAATTGTGAGAAGCTTAGTCATATAATGGTTACGTGCAGCAATCACAAATCCCTCGTGTTTGATCCTGGTGGACTTGAACGATCTAAGAATCGGGACGATTCTTTTTGAAGAAAGGGCGGATGATACGAGTATGGGTATGAGTCGCTGGAGGGACGAATTCATTGAAAGTCGGAGATCAGTTTAATGCATACCCGATGATTATTTGGGGATGGTTAAATGAATCTCGGGATGATTAAATGTATCTCGAGCTTTCATTGAATACGGAACCGGGGCATGGGCATTGTGATACGAATAATGGTGAGCTTAATCACGGTGCACTGAAAAGTTGGAGGAATTGCTCTCATTACTAATTAGTTTTATTGCTGTTTTTATTATTAGACAAGACATTTAATTTGGTTAATTGTAGTTTATTATTAGCTTTGAATTAATTTAATTGGGCACTCTTAATGGTGACCTTTCGTTTGTACTCGTTGGCTATATAAACCTTGCTATGGGATTGAATAAAGACCATAGAATGAATTAAGGAAAAACCAAAAACTGTTTCAATTGTATCGTTTTATTAACGTTCGATTGTTCTTTGAATTGATGCGTTCGATTCACCCTTGTTATTGTTTGACGCGTTTTCAAACTTTAACCCGATTCGTATTCAATAGGTCTTGAGTACAATCACCATTGACGTAGCTATAGGTCTAGTTACGGCAAATATCTTTGTTTGTGTTATTTCGCTGTTTTATTTCGCATCAGTGGTTGTGGATAGATTTAGTAAAATGGCACACTTTGTTGCCTGCAAGAAGACTGAAGATGCCATGGGAGTTGCAGACTTGTATTTCAAGGAAATTGTGAAGCTCCATGGAGTACCAAGAACCATAGTCTCTGACAGAGATACTAAGTTCATGAGTCACTTCTGGAGGACACTTTGGGATTTGAAGCTAGCACAGGCAGAGTTTGCTTTCAACAGAGCCCCCTCCACCAGCACATGTAAAAGTCCATTTGAAGTTGTTTATAGCACTAACCCTTTAATGCCAACAGACCTTGTACCAATGGCAAAGAAGGTGGTGCCCTATGATGCAAGAAACAGGGTAGAACAGATGATGCAGATACATGCTAAGGTGAAACAACAAATTGAGAAGACTAATGAGATGTATAAGGCCAGGGCAAGGGGTCCAAAGAAGTCTAAAGAGTTCAAGGCAGGAGATCTAGTGTGGTTGCACCTAAGGAAGGAGAGGTTTCCTGACAAAAGAAAGAACAAGCTAAGTCTAAGAGCAGAGGGTCCCTTTGAGGTCATGGAGAAGTTGGGGTCCAATGCATACAAGATTGACCTCCCAGGAGAGTATGGAGTACATGGAACATTCAATGTGGGTGATTTGAGCCCATACTATGGAGAGTCTGATGAGGAGAACAGTGAGGATTTGAGGGCAAATCCTTTTCAAGGAGAGTTTGAAACAGGAGTAGAGCTCCATCACCAAGCCAAGAACTCAGCTAGCCAGGATTGCACCATTGTAACCAAAGGGTCCCAACCAACCCCCAACCAGATAAGCAAGAGCCCCACACCAAAGGCACCAGGTATAACACTGCCCAAGCACCCCCATTACAGTCAAGAAGGAGCAACAAGTCAAGCAAGCACAACCACAAGAAGAGTCACAAGAGCAGGGTCCAGCCTCCTGAAAAACAGCCAAGACCAGCCAGAGTATCAATCCAATATCATGCAGTACAAGTCCAACCAAGAGCTCCATCTTCTTTTCCCTTAAAGTTGAGGTCCTTAGCAAGAGAAAAGTCCTAGACAAGTTTTCCAAATAAAGTCTAGAAGTCCATCTAAAACAGCCTAGAAGAGTGTAGTTCATATGGAGGAGTCAGCTGGCACCAAGGCCAATATTTCTGTCCAAAGCTCCTTATTTTTGTGTATGATCAACCTCAGGTGTAGTTAGTATGTTAGGAAGGTCGTATATGAAGCCTTTGTCAGTCCCAAACACATCAAGAACAAGCCAAGCAAAGACTTCCCAAGACAGTTTGAAGACTTACCTTTTCTGGAAAGGGACAAACCTACTTTTGCAGTCTTTCTTTTCTATGTTTTGCAGTCTGTTTTTGTTGTCCTCATTAGCTGACTTTGTAGTTTGTTTTCAGTAAGATGTAAGGCTTTTAAAGCCCTTATATGTCCTTGTTTTTCAAGGGTCAGGATCTGTTGTAATTGCCTATATAAAGGCCTAAGTTGTAACCTAAAGAGGCAGACTTTGATTAATATAATTCTGAACTTTGTTCAAAACAATCCTTCAGCAAAAGCTAAGTGTTGTAGCATTTCTTAGTGAAACTTGCGTGTGAGCTAAGACTGCAGTGTTTAGAATTCATTACTTGTGTGTCTTGAGTCCTAACACAACCTTTCTCATCTATGCTTGTGTGCTAAGATGCAAAGTACTATCTGAATTGCCTGGCCTAGTGCAGGTTGTGGAGTCAATCCTGAGTGAGTTAGTTGTGTGTGTGAGAAGAGTGCTAGTCTGAGTCTATTTGACATTGATATCACTCATTTCCTGAGAGGTTTCAGTTCAGCTTACAAGGTGGATCTACCAGGAAGCTATGGTGTCCATGGTACTTTCAATGTTGGGGACCTGAGCCCCTACCATTGTGAATCAGATGATGAAGATTTGAGGGCAAATCCTTTTCAAGAAAGGGAGGTTGCAACAGGAGTACATGATCAAGGCAAGACACAAGCCCAAGACAACAACATCATTCAAGACAACAACATCATTCAAGACAACAACAACAATACAACCAACACCATGACTAGTTATGACAATGTTTTATTCAGTCCTAGTAACCACCACCTCAGGCCAAAAAAAACAACACCCCACCAGCTAGAACAAAGCCTAGCCATCCACTTCCCAAGTCTTAGCCAAAACAACACCCAGCCAACAACAAAACAAACCCAACACAACAGCAACAACCCTCAGCCACAACCAGTCAGTCACAGTCCTTCTAAACAGGGTCCATGGGGGCCTTACACACTCAAACAAGCCTAACCAGTGATCAATCTTAGTCCTAGGGAGGGTCCTCTACAACTTTGTCCAGGGATTCTTCTCCAGGAAATGCACACAACAAAAGTTAGCTTAGGGACAAACTCAAACTGTCCAGAATTCAGCCTTTTTTGCAGTAGTTCAAATATTACTATTAAACCTTCCTATTTTGAACAAACCAGCTCGAGGATCTTTTAGCAGACCCTTTGGCACTCATCCTACTCAAGTCTGGCTCAATAACCAAGCCTGAAAGTCCACTCCTTCACCAGATCAACCCAAACAAACCAATTAAGTCAGATTGTCTTATGTGAACTGCTTTTTCTACTTTATTACTTTAGTTCTGAACAATGTAGCTGTTATTTCTGTTTCTTTTGTAAGCCAACTATGGCCATAGATGTAATGAACGAGTAGGATGTAATCTCATTGCCTATATAAGGCTTATTCCTAATGAATGAAAGACAGATTTGAAGTAAACACAAAAACTAAAACCTTTGTTTCTGTTATTATCTCTTGGTTGTGTGCTTGAGAAAACTTCCTTTGCTGTGTGCTTGCAAGGGAACTTAGACCCTTAGCTGTGTGCTGGGTTCAAGGTTCAACCCTCAACCATTGGCTTTGTGCTTTGGTTAAGGCTCTATCTCTTTCTTTCAGCATTCAGTCCAAACAAAACAGAGCAAACTTTGAGTGTCCTAAGCTTAGCTTCTTTTGTCTACATTGTGCTTGTTTTCCTTGATATTTTCAGTGCAGGTATACACTTCAAAATTCTCACTTTCATCTGGCATGGCTAAGACAAGAGTAATGGCCTAACGCTCCTTTAAGGTTTGGAACGCCGTCTCACATTTCTCGTCCTAGCAAAACTTGTTCTCCTTCATCATCAACGCCGTCATAGGTCTAACAATCTTCGAAAATATTTAACAAACCTCCTGTAATATCCAGCAAAATCAAAGAAACTTCTCACCTCAGCTACATTCTTTGGTGCCTCCTAGTTAGACACCCCTTCTTTAGAGATTATATACACCAAGAAAGCCACCTTCTCCAACCAAAACTCACACTTGGACCATTTAGCATAAAGATGGTTGTCCCTTAAAGTCTGCAACATGATCCTTAAATGCTTCGCATGCTTCTCCTTAATCTTGGAATAAACTAGGATATCATCAATAAACACCACCACAAAGGTGTCCAATAATGGACAAAAAATCCGGTTCATAAGATCCATGAATATCGCTGGTGTGTTATTCTACCCAAACGGCATCACCACATACTCATAATGACCATGCCTTGAACGAAAAAATGTTTTCGGGATGTCAATATCCTTGATCCTCAGCTAATGGTAACCTGACCTAAAATCAATCTTCGAGAACACCCCGGCTCCACTCATCAGATCAAACAAATCATCAATCCTAAGCAATTGGTACATATTCTTCACCAAAACATTGTTCAGTTCACGGTAATCAATGCACCGCAAACTGCCATCCTTCTTCTTTAGAAACAACACTGGTGCTCCCCACGGCGAAACACTTTGTCTGATGTACCCTTTATCTAGCAATTCATTCAGTTACTTCTTCAATTTCCCGAGTTCCTTCGATCCCATACTGTACGGGTCCTTAGAGATAGGACACGTTCCAGGCTTCAACTCCACACTAAAATCAATATCCCTCTTTGGAGGTAATCCCGGTATCTCATCCGGAAAGACATCCTCAAAGTCATTCTTTACCTCTATCTGCACTGTCGATGACTCCTCTACCATGGTATCCCTCACATGACATAGAATCAACGAGCACCCCTTCCTCAGTTAAGTCTTTATGGTAATCGCCGCAATCAACTGAGCTTTGGCTTTACTAAAAATCCCTAGTAAGATACTCTAACTCCCTTAGGTCCCCTCAAAAAAACCTTCTTTTGATGGCAATCAATGCTTGCCTTATACTTCCCCAACCAATCCATCTCGACAATGACCTCAAACCCGTCTAAAGGAAAATTCAAACAAATTTATAGGAAAGTGAAAGTCCATAGACCTTAATTAGACTCCTCTAATTAGTTGCTAAATTACTTGTTAATTTAGTATTTAATGATCTATGTAACATGCATGCAAATATAAAGACATTTATATAAGAGAAGAAATTTCCACACATTGATATGGAAAATATAAGGGCACAACAAGAACTCCTTCTTGTTGTTCTTGAGCTAATAATATGGATGAACAAAAATAATCTCCAAAGTAGAAGATCTCCTCTAAGTTGCACCAAGAATAACCCAAATAATCTACCCTTATTATTAACTAGATAATAAGATAGATATTATTCTACTAATATTATGACTATATTACTACACTAGTAATACTTAGTAAATATTAGTGTTTGAGAGTTTTAGTAAGAAGATGAGGTTTTTGAGAGAAGTAAGAAAACAAGCACAAAATGAAGTGGTAATAAAATGAACACAAATGCTCATTTTATACGCCATGAGGCCGGACCACATTGTCCACAAATGGACTATTATTTTGTTTAATTTGATCACATGCATTAGAGTGGAGTGTTGTAGAAAAGATGATGATTGTTTTATACTTGTTATGTCACTTTAAAATGCTAACTAAAGAGTTACAACAAGAACAAAATCATCACCCTTGTAACTACATCATAACCGGCCACAATTGGTCTAGTTAGGTCCATTTTGATTTTTGATATTTGTCTCACAAATACTTATTGATCATATGGTTAATTATCTTGTATAATTAAGTGTTAATTTGATCATATAACAATTATATGACTCAATTAAATAAATAATATGTACTTAACATTTTAAGTAATATTTTACCATTATATCAATATATAATGGGTCCCACAATGCTTAGTTAATTTATTTTACAACTCCTTGTAAATATAATTTAACTAATTACCTCTATCTCAAAACCTCAACTAATTTAGTAATTTAACGATTAATTACTAAGTTAAATCTTATTTAATCGTATTAAAATAAGATATAAATTTATTAGTCAATTATCGCATAATTGAAAAATAAACTTAATCGAATTTGAGTTCTTAACTCAATTTCTAACAATTAACTCTCGTACATATCGAATATATGTAATGTACTAATTAACTGTATCGTATACAAATAATTAGTTACTATTTGGATTTCATCCGTTAGGTGTGACCGAAAGGGATCAGTTGATCACCGCCGTCATACGACAATCACGTCAAACTCTAGTCAGCCAACCGTTATTGATTTACGTTAATCAACTGACTAATCATATATATAGTCAATAAATATCCCAATTATATTCCTTAATAAGATTTATTATGTGGCGCACTATTGTAGAGGACACCTACTCCAACAATCTCCCACTTGTCTGACACAAGTGTGCGTCACCGATTCTCTTGTCTCTTTATCACATCTCCCACTCAACGCAAGGTGTCTTTCAGGTCGCACTTGCGATTGACAATATCTAGAGTGGTTTTCTCGATAGGGAGAGTAACTGTCTGACCGGAAAATCTACCAAAGATCTTTTTCCGAGCGTGGCCACGCATTTACAATAACTTCTCCTCGAGGGGCCTAAAGATGTTTTTACCCAACGTGGGTGGACAATTCCTGTTGATCCATCTACTCTGTATGATGCAGATCACCATGATCCAGAAGAAGTCCATCGGCCTCCTTTTACGGCACGACCTAGAACATCAACCAAAACCAATCGGAAACTGCACCGACTCAGATAGACGGTCGCCAGTCAAAAGAATCGACTTATAGGAATAAGATAGAATACCCTGCCACGACCAGGCATCAAATAATTGATTTAAGGGTCTCTACAATGTCACTGTCCGACAGAGTGTCATACAGTCTGTCTATGTAAACGACCAGTCATCTCCATGACCCCATGGTGCTGAACCAACCATCGATCGCCTTACAATCTAGTCATTTCGAGACGTCACCTCATTGAGTGACTAGGGACAAAATACTAAGTTCGTCCTATTCACTTGAATAGGGTCCAACAATCATTCGGATAAACAAAGTATAAATTTAGTCAAACTAATAAAAGAGTTAAAAATAAAACTCGAAACACTAATGCCATTATCATATATGAAATAATTCATCAACATTCAATTAAGACATATTCAATCTAAAGGCAATTCTTAGGCACACTTCTCAATCCCATTGTGACGACATGACACTCATGCTTAGCCTTTGATAAAGGCTTGGTTAAAGGATCAGCAATGTTGTCATCTGTACCAACCTTACAAATGTCAATTTCCTTTCTGTCCACGTAATCTCTAATTACATGATATTTCCTAAGTACATGTCTAGACTAGTTACTAGACTTGGGCTCTTTTGCCTGAAAAATAGCCCCACTGTTATCACAATAAATTGTGATAGGATCTTTGGCAGTAGGGACTACTGTTAGTCCTTCCAAAAATTGCCGAATCCACACAGCTTCCTTTGCAGCTTCAGACGCTACAAGGTACTCTGCTTCTGTTGTAGAATCCGCTGTAACGCTTTGCTTTAAACTCTTCCAGCAAACAGCTCCTCCATTCATCATATAAACGTAGCCGGATTGAGATTTCATATCATCCCTATCTGTTTGGAAACTGGCATCTGTGTAACCCTTTACACGTAACTCAGTCTTGCCTCCAAACACTAAGAACGAATCCTTAGTCCTTCTTAAGTACTTAAGGATGTTCTTTACGGCTATCCAGTGACTCTCACCTGGATTTGCTTGGTAACGACTTGTCATGCTCAAAGCAAATGCAACGTCGGGACGAGTGCACATCATAACATACATGATTGATCCAACAGCTGATGCGTAAGGAATCAATTTCATGCGTTCAATCTCCTCGGTTTCGTAGGGCCCTCTGACTTGCTCAAGTGATCCACTTCCATAGGAATAAAGCCTCTGTCTTAGAGTCTTTCAATGTTGAACCGATCAGAACTCTTATCATATAAGTGCTTGACTTAATCTCGTATCCTTTTAGATCTATCCCTATACGATCCCGTATACCCTAAGATGCGCGGCTCTCCTAAGTGCTTTCATATTGGAAATGTATTCCTAGCCACTCCTGTACAGAAGTTAGCATTGGAATATCATTCCCAATGAGTATATGTCATCTACAAACACACAAACAGAAAATTTACTTTACAAGCCACTAAACTCATGTATAAAGCACTGTTCCTCGACACTTCGAGTGAAACCATTTTGTTTAATTACATGCTCGAACGATGATTCGCAACTCCTTAGATCCTTGCTTAAGACCATAGATGGATCTCTTAAGTTTGCATACCTTCTTAGGGTTTGATGGATCCACAACACCTTCAGGTTGTGTCATGTACACTTCCTCTTCTAGAATCCCATTCAAGAAGGCGGTTTTGACATCCATTTGCCAAATCTCATAATTATGAAATGCGGCAACCGCTAAGATAATCCTTATGGATCGAAGCATGTCGACTGGGGCGAAGGTTTCGTCATAGTGAAGACCATGAACTTGGGTGAAACCTTTTGCCACCAATCTAGCTTTGTAAACATCATTATGTTTGTCTATGCCACTTTTGATCTTATAGATCCACTTACCCTGAAGAGGTCGTACCTCCTTAGGTAAATCAACCAAGTCCCATACTTGATTGTCGTACATAGAATCCATTTCGGATTGCATGGCTCCTAGCCATAGCTTTGAGTCGGGACTAGAAATGGCTGCTTTGTAGGTAGTAGGTTCGTTACTTTCAAAAAGTAACACATTATATTCATCACCTTCCTCTATAATACCAAGGTATCTATCAGGTTGATGACTAATTCTGCTTGACCTCCTAGGTTCCGAAGGAATAATTGACCCGTACAGACAAGATGGAACGTTTTCCTCGTCGTCCTTTTCGGGGGGTGTTTTGGTGCTGCTTGTGACTTCCATCAAGTTGTCAAATTTTCTCCCACTCTGTCTTTTAGAAGTAATCGGATCATGGTTTCTGAGAAAAGACTGCAGATCACGATACACAAACACTTTCCTCGTGTTTTTGTATAAGTAATAAGCACTTGATTTCCTTTGATATCCACAAAAAGATAGTTGTCAATTTGGCGTGCGAGTTTATCGTCAGACTTATTCTTAACAAAAGCCTCGCATCCCCAAATTCTCATAAAAGACAAATAAGGGACTTTTCCTGTCCATATCTCATATGGAGTCTTGTTTGCCGCTTTAGTCGGGCTTCGATTTAGTGAAAATATTGCAGATAAGATAGCAAAACCCCAAAAATAATCATGAAGCTCTGTTAGACTCATCATAGATCGAACCATATCTAATAAAGTTCGATTTCTCCTTTCGGATACACCGTTTAATTGAGGTGTTCCAAGAGGAGTCCATTGTGATACTATACCACAATCTTTCAGGTGTGAATCAAATTCATGGTTCAAGTATTCACCACCACGATCGATCGTAGGTTTTTAATCTTTTTATTCAATAGGTTTTCGTACTTCTTTTTTGAAATTCTTTGAATTTTTCAATCATCAATTTTATGCCTCATCAAGTAGAATATCCTATCACTCAAGTCGTCGTAAAAGTAATGAAG
>JAIUZE010071468.1:0-19250 GCA_022085475.1 Heliosperma pusillum | reverse complement strand
ACTTTACCATAAATCATATCGTTTAAAGAGAAAATACAGCTATTATCCTTTATTAAAAACGAAAATCCGTCCTTATCAAGTACGGAAACTGAAATAATGTTCTTAGATAAACTGGGTACATAGTAACAGTTATTCAAAAATAACTCAAATCCACTTGGGAGTTGGATTACATATGTTCCCACTAAAACGGCAGCTACTCTTGCTCCATTCCCCACTCGCAGGTCCACATCACCCTTTTCGAGAGTTTTGATGTTTCTTAGGCCCTGCAAATGATTACACAGATGAGAACCACAACCAGTATCTGGTAACCCAAGTTTCCGTAAAAACTTGCTATGGTAATCTAAATAGAGGATAAAGTGAACACATACCAACAGGAGAGACGCGGCCTGAGTTTATGTCCTCTCGGTACACGAGGCAGTTCCTCCTCCAATGCCCAAGCTTGTGGCACTGGTGGCACTCCACGTTACCTTCATCGCTCTTTGTCTTGCCTTGTGAGCTACCGCTAGACTCACCAGGCCCACTCTTGCCTTGCCCTGGCTTTTTGAATTTCGGCTTCCCTACAGCTAGGTTTGCCTTAGCCTTGCCCATACCTTTGCCCTTGTTGGAAATCATGAGAACGTCCTGTTTCAGGCTCCCACTCAATTTCAGATCACTCTCTATCTGTACAAGGAGTGAGTGGAGCTGATGAAGACTCTTCTGCATATCATTCATATAGTAATTTGCCCTGAAAAGGGCAAAACATCATGAAAGTGAAAGAAGAACGCGAGTCTATGACGATCTTCTCATCGATTTTGCAACCAAGTGCCTGCAGTTTCTCGACATTCTCAATCATCTCAAGAATGTGTGGGGTAACCGCTTGGCCCTTCTGGAGTTTCGCTTCAAAGAAGCGACAGGTATGCTCATAGCTAACGATCCTCGGATCTTTCAAAACTCGTTAGAGAGCGTGGTGAAAATCTTGTTCGCACCATGGGCAATGAATCGCCTTTGCAAATTTGATTCTATTGAAAAGATGAGTACGTTCTTTATCGCACCCGCCTCCATTACGAAATCACTATAAGCAAGTGATTCATTTGCTCCTGCATTGAGGCCTGGGTTTGGCGGTAGTGGCTCAGTCAAGTACTTGAGCTTACCGTCAGCAATGGCAGCATTCCGTAATGCCGCCTCCCAGTCCGCAAAGTTGGACCCATCATTCTTCAGTCGCGTGGACTGATTCATGTTGTCCATAAAGATCTTTAGCCAGGACTCGCGATCGAGTGTAGCACTTGGCATTGGGTCATCAGTATGGCCAGCCATTTGTTATTTAGCAGTTATATCTGTATATGTGACTGTGAATAAAGAAAATAAAAAATGATAAGTATTCATCGTTTTAAATTTGAGTCTAATGAAAAACTGTTTAATTCGATGACTCGTGCATTTATACAATTGACCTCCCTCAAGAATTATATAAATGATCCCAAGACTCAATTTCTGTAAATTGATAAGCCAACATCTTGGCTAATTCTACTTTGAGAATTCCTGGTCGATAAATTTCTGTAAATTCTATCTTTTAGTCCATCATAATCACGAGATATTACTCGTACTATAATGTTGAGATAAAATAGGTCAACACTCACTACTTACCCAACGTAGAAGGGGTCATATTATGACTTCCGAAGAAGAAGGGGTTCATAGAAGTTTTTCCTATAAAGACTAATCTCAATTTTCATTTTAGAGGAAGATCCCATCATCTTAAATTTAATTCATTTTAAGTGAACAAATTCTAGCATTTCGTGAATGATTTAGACTAAGGTGATGGCCCTAAGAACGAGTGACATCTGTATGTCTAAGATGAAAATTCAAAACTATATGAATCATTTTTCATGCAATTTAGGTGGTTTGGTTTAGGCGGAATATGATGCAATTATTTAACATGTGAATGAAAAGCAAAAGAACGAAAAATACGTAAACTATTACAACGGTCCTAGTGTGACCTATCTACCAAAATGAACAGTAAATACAAGTTTGGAATCCATCCTAATGGACCCGAGAAGCTTGACTTTGTCTCATCTTGGTCCATGTAGCGGGAGTGAGCATCCGATCTCCATCTGTAGTCTTCTTAAATTACATTTTCAAAATTACAAAATAAACCTATTTACATTCTAATTCCAAAAACATAATTAAAAGAAATAAAAGGAGATTCGAGATCTCATAAATACATCCAAACCATGTTTCCATCATTACGAAAACATGATTAACTAAGGCCACACTAGGTATTAAATTTTTCAACCAATTGCAAAAATACGTAAATAAAACCATTCATTCATTCATTCGACAAAAATAAAATGCATCAACTATATAAATTAATTCTGCAAGACATAATTCATTAATTATGTTGATTAATTATCCAAACCACCAATATATACGATCAAAATTATGTGACAATTCCTTAATTGCCCACAATAATTTTAATCTTCCATAATCCATTTTTATTTTAAATCTTTTTAAAATAATCGGGTATCATTATTGTAAACCTTTTCACAATAACAAACAAACAAACATTATCTTTATTATGCCCAAAAAAAAAAAAACAAACAAATTTTTTTTTTTTTCTCTTCTGATCACTGTTCACACGAACAGTACAGTCCCAAAAATTTTTATTTTTTTATTTCTCACGGTTTAAGCAAAAAAAACCGAAAAATATACATTAAAAATTAAAAAAAAATTCCTGCTGCTACAGCAATAAAAAAAAACAGAAGAAATTTTTTTTTTTTTTTATATTATACAGTAGCAGCACCAAAAATTGGAACGGTTTTAAGACGATTATGCTTATATTAACTAGATCGGTGCAAACAAAACAATGCCTAATCGTTATTAAACATTGACACAAATAGATGATTCAAATTAACCTTTTAATATGAACATCTAAAACAATTTATACCGAAAATATATAGCACAAAAATTGATGTTCATTAACATCCAATACAATTCCATTTACATTCTAATTTAATCCTTATTAAATTAAAATATCAACAAATTCATATATTATCATCTTTAACAGATTAAAACAATAATATGAATGAATCTTTAATGGAACCCTAAAAAAAAACATCACGGCAAAAAAAAAAATACCGTGAGTTTGATTTTTAAAAAAATTTCGAATTTTTTTTTTTCAATAATCATACAATTTAATATTTATGAAAATCACATAAAATAATTTCAGAGCCCTAAGGCTCTGATACCACTTGTGAGAATATATCCGTATACATCCCTATTATTCTACAGGATTATAATGAAATTATGATTTATATGACTAACGGGTCATAAACAAAATTGCATAATAAACAAAGGGATTAGGAATAACCTTTAGTCCTCGTAAATACGGCCTAAGAACAGATATCAAATAAGATATCCTCCTAATCGTCTCACCCAAGATTGATCGAGAAATGCCCTTGTATTTGCTAGAAAATTTGAGAGAAAAAGAGTCTGTATCTTTTTGTGAGATGTGAATTAATGATAAATGATTAGAGAGTTAGAATGAGTAAAACTCCTTCCCCTATACTCCCTCTCAGACGGCACCAATAGGAGAGAAATAAGGGATTATTTTTCTCTTATTTGGTTACCCTATTTGACCGAAATTCCAAAGAGTATTTGGACTCTTTTTCGGTTATATTCGCTTCCTTTTAATATAATGTTATACATATTATATTTGTCTAATATGTTGTCATACATTAATAAGGTCCATTACAACATTTTGCAGTGGATATATTAACATAACAATTATTATGACAATCGTATAATATATACTTCAGTTATAAATATCGGTATATTTATAATCCTGCTAATTAAATATAACGGGTTATGTTTAATTCCGAATTAACATTTTAATTCGTTTAAGCTCACATTTTATACTACAACTAAATATAACATTTTATATTCAATTTACGAATTACAGTTAATTCGTCTCAGCTAAATTTATTTAATCATTATTAAATAATTATATCATCATCACATTGACTAACCTTTTAGTCAAAAACACCGACTAACCTTTTAGTCATTTAATAAGGCAGCAATATGATTATTTTCTCAAATAATCACATCTCTCAATCACATCCTTTAGGTGTGACTTTTAGGGACTAGTTGATCACCGCCATCTGTATGACAATAACGTCAAACTTATCTAGCAAGCCAACCGTTATCGATAAACGTTAATCAACTGATTACAATACAAAGTATACCCTGTGAACCTACAGAGATTTATTTATGTTATTGCACTAACTGTGGAGGACACTGGCTCCAACAGCGTTTGACCACTGCTCGTGAGTTGACATTACCTGAGGGGAGCGAGAATTTTGAGGTGTATACGCATGCATCGAAGTGTGGCGTGGGGTGTGTGTTGATGCAGAATGGAAAAGTGATTGCTTATGCGTCGAGACAGCTGAAGCCTTATGAGGAGAATTACCTTACCCATGACCTTGAGTTAGGTGTGGTGGTGTTCTCACTGAAGATTTGGAGGCACTATTTGTATGGTGCCAGTTTTAAGGTGTTTTCGGACTATAAGATTCTGAAGTACATATATACCCAGAAGGAGTTGAATATGAGGCAGCGGCGGTGGATGGAGCTGATTGGGGATTATGACATGGAAATCATCTATGATGAGGGGAAGGCTAATGTGGTTGATGATGCCTTAAGTCGAAAGAGTGTACATTTTTTGTGCACGACGATGTCTTTGATGAGGTTGAGGGACGAGGTGGCCAAGATGGGGATTCATGTAATTCGAAAGGGAGATGCTATTAGTGATCTGATTCTTGAGCATGGATTATATGATGATATCAGGAGCAAGCAATTAGAGGATCCGAAGATTCAGCTGTGGAAGAAGGGAGTAGATGTGACAACCCTCGCGAATGCGGAAATAAAACATAACAAGTATGTGATTTGTATAACGGAAAATAAGGTGTTTTTAAAACTTTTTACATGCTAAGATAAAAATACGAGGAATGTCAAATAATTACAAACCAAAGTAGAATATACTACAAAGAGACGAAGTCTCTCAAAATGTTATCAAATATCAAAGTTATTAGCAAACTAGCTAAGCAACGTCTAGAGGTGATTCATCCAAGCCAACGCCCGCTAGCTCACACCCGAACCCAAAATACCACAAGCAAAAATCCATCCAATCAAGCAACATGTTCATCCATGAAAAACATGAACGCCACAGTCAGTGGGGAGTAACTCCGGGTTCTCCCAGCCATATCACATTAAACATACTTAAACGGTAATACGAAAGTAGAAGCATGCATATATAAATATACATGTGAAGTACGAGAAGAGTAAATAGGCAATTCAATATATATAAAGATATCGGTACATAAAGTACAAAACCGTACCCATCATATTATAAAAAGACTCGGGGATGACACTCTTAGGCAACCATACACTCACTAGGGCTTGCATCTCACCATTAGCGGCATAAGTTTGATAAGATTAAGACTCGACAAACAAACCATGCCAAGTCATCCAAAGATCACAAATAATCAATCATATAATCATCCATTCAAACGTACAATACGTTGACAATATCTCTCACGGTAAATGACACGCACTAGCACCGTGTACATGTCAAGTATGATTAAAATCGCATCCACGGGACGACATTTTCCTGAACGCATACACGATTCAACATTTCTTATATGTAGACTAATTTCCTCCCGGTAGGACGACGATCATAATACGGTCCTAGTCTAAACCTGGCCAGACTCTCGGAATAAACATTTTCCGATTCGACATGCGATGACATTTCGCATCCAAGACTCGGTCATACATAGAAGCCGAGTACCCCAAATTCGGTAAACCTTCACGAAAGAGGCGGAAAAGAGCACAAGCATCATAAAAAGCGGTACGCTACATGCAATGACACCCCTCGCAAGTATACAACATTTGACGGCCGGGTCGATCAACGCAAAGCGTTCGCCTCCCAACAACGTCGTCATATGCCCACTAACACATGCAATTAAGCAGTAAGGATACACTCCTCGTTCCGACATTCCAGCCTTACGAACATGGAGGTAGCCAGGGGAATGAGAGTACAAAGCACATAACAAATATTGCTCAAACCATAACATGTGTAAAAACCGACTCAAAGTGGGATATATGAAAAACCGTCACAAAACATGCGATACGAGCGAAAGGAATATCATATATTCTAAACATGAATATTTAAAGTCATTACGTAAATTTATACAATAAACAAACCATGCGAACTATTATAAATTAAGATTTAAGAAAGAATAAGAAAATAACTCCAGCAGGGTGCCAGCCGGTCAGGGGGACCGGCGGCCGGGCACCCGGCTGGCGCCTCATGAACAAACCAAAATCCATCAAAAATACAGCGAGTTCCCAGCCGATCAGGGGGACCGGCGGCCGGGAACCCGGCTGGGAACAACACAACACCAAATAACAACTTTCATTCTGCTGCGTCTCCAGCCGGTTGGCAGACCGGCGGCCGGCCACTCGGCTGGGAACAACAGTTCACCCGAGAACAACACTTCAATATCCATTTACAATTATCATAAATAACTACTATGTACTATCAATAATCATTACTTATCATCAACGATCATCAACAAACAACTATCATCATCAACAACACAATTCCTATGATTACTAATCCTATTCTAAATACGATTACTAACATAGAAAACACATATAAAACACGTAAATGATATCGAGTAACCCTTCACTATTACTTTTTTACGTCTTCAATCCTCGTCGAGGTCCTCCTCTACTAGGTAGTAGTCTTTGTCGAGGTCTTGGAGGTCACCACCTACAATTAGATAACAAAAGATGAATATAATTCACCTTTGAGAAAGAAGGATAAATTGAAAAGCGAGAAAGACGGTAATTTTATTACCAATTAAGATAGAGGACGATGAGAGGGAAAGATTAAGACGAACTTTAGTGAGTTTGAGCGAGAAATGATGGAGTAGTGACGATAATAAGCTTGATCAAATATGGAGGTTAGGGTTTTGGATGGTTACTTGGTGAGGAAGAAGGAGATGTTGAATATGAGGGAGTTTAGGGTTAAGGGGAGTATGAGGGAGTAAGTGCAAAAAGTCATGGAAAAAGCCCATAAACGTCTTAAGACGTAACTTAGTCGAAATCTCGCGTAAAGTCCAAAAACGAACTCGGAAATTCTAAACTAGACACTGGAAAATTTAATTCTACACTAAAACTAAATTTCGCAGAAAAGTATCCGTAAAATATTTTTACTATAAAAATAGGGTACAATTGCGGGTGTTACAATCACCCCACCTTTTAAAAAGTTTCACCCTCGAAACTTGAGCGAAAAAAAGATACCTTAAACGAATAGACTTGGATATTTAATACGCATAGAAGCTTCCGTTTCCCACGTCTCTTCTTCAACATTAGCACATCTCCACAAGATTTTCACTAAAGGCACCACTTTACTTCTCAACTTCTTATCCTTGCGATCTAGAATGCGGATCGGCTTCTCTTCAAAGGACAAATTCGGTTCAAGCTCGGGCATTTCCGCTTAAAAGACATGGATTGGATCACTAATGTACTTTCTCAATTGAGAAACATGGAATACATCATGAACTTTCTTCAAATTCGGGGGCAAGTCCAACTTGTAAGCAACAGCACCAGTCCTTTTCACAATATCAAAGGGTCCAATGTATTTCGGGCTCAATTTACCCTTTACACCAAACCGTTTAACACCTTTCATCGGAGATACTTTCAAGAATACTTTATCTCCAACTTCAAATTCTAACGGTCTTCTTCGGACATCGGCATAAGACTTTTTTCGATCTTGAGCGGCTTTCATTCTATCACGAATGACCTTCACATGATCAATAGTCTCAACTAGATTGGAAGTCGAGTGCACAAGCCCTAAGCAAGTCTTCTAAAGTCTGAATAGTCCTCGCGGTCTGACCATCGGTAGCGGCATGAAATGCGGTACTCATCAACAATTTACTACCCATGGCTTCTTGTAAAGCCTTCCAAAATCTCAAACAAAACCTCGGATCTCGGTCGGATATAATCTCCTTGGGAACGCCATGGTATCTAACAATCTCATCAACCTAGGCTTTCGCTAGACGATCTAAATTCCAAGTCTCTTTGATCGGAATGAATCTATCACACTTGGTCAAACGATCAACAATAACCCAAACGGCACCTTTACTTCCAACGGTCCTTGGCAAAGCCATGACAAAATCCATAGAAATAGATTCCCACTTCCATAGTGGAATATCCAAAGGTTGTAGCAATCCACCGGGCCTCTTGTGTTCGATTTTCACTTGTTGGCAAGTAAGACATCTTCCAACATAGGACACAACATAGCCTTTCAAATTCGGCCACAAAAATTGTAGCTTCAAGTCTTTATACATCTTATCACCACCGGGGTGAATAGAATAAGGGGAAAGGTGAGCTTCATCGAGAACTCGCTTTCTCAAATCAAGAGCATTAAGTACAAACAAATGATCATGGAGTCGAAGAACACCTTTGTCATCAATCTTGAAGTCTTTAGCTTTTCCTTCTAGAAGCTTGGCTTGAATAGACTTGTAGGTAGGATCATCAACTTGGTTTTCGTGGATCTCACAGAGGAAAACAGGTTCGGCAGTCATAGCACCAACATAATCAAATCCACGTTCTACAAATTCCAACTTCAACTTTTGAAACTCGGCACAAAGATCATCGGGTAATACCCGCATAGCATTCAATGCATGAGAAGATTTCCTTCTAAGAGCATCGGCGACAACATTAGCCTTTCCTTCATGGTATAAAAACTCAAAATTATAATCATTCACCAATTCCAACCATCTTCTTTGTCTCATATTCAACTCTTTTTGAGTAAATATGTACTTCAAACTCTTGTGATCGGTGAATATGCGACAATGAACACCAATTAGGTAGTGTCTCCACACTTTCAAAGCATGAACAACGGCGGCTAATTCTAAATCATGAGTAGGGTAGTTGACTTCATGAACTCTCAACTGTCTCGAAGCATAAGCCACCACTTTCCTACTTTGCATAAGTACACAACCCAATCCCATCTTGGAAGCATCACAATAGACATCAAAGTCTACACCATCTTTAGGTAAAGTTAACACCGGGGCGGTAGTCAACCTTTTCTTTAACTCTTGAAAAACGGCTTCACAAGCTTCATTTCATACGAACTTGGTTTCTTTCTTCAACAATTGGGTCATTGGTCTAGCAAGCTTTGAGAAATCTTTGACGAATCTACGGTAATAACCAGCTAAACCAAGAAAATTTCAGACTTCTCTAACATCGGTCGGACTCTTCCAATCAACAACGACCTCAATTTTAGAAGGATCCACCATTACACCTTCTTTAGAAATTACATGCCCAAGAAAGGACACCTTAGGTAACCCAAAATTCACACTTGGAGAATTTGGCAAACCACTTTTGACGACGAAGAACACCCAAAATAGTCCTTAGATGAATAGCATGCTCTTCTTCGGTCTTGGATAAAATAAGGATGTCGTCAATGAACACCACTACACACTTGTCAAGATACTCACTAAAAGTACGGTTCATTTGATCCATGAAAATAGCGGGAGCATTAGTCAATCCAAATGGCATCACCTTGAACTCAAAGTGACCATACCTTGTACTAAAAGCAGTCTTCGGAATATCGGCATCACGAACGGGAATTTGGTGATATCCGGATCTCAAATCAATCTTGGAAAAATTAGAAGCACCCTTAAGTTGATCAAACAAATCTTCAATTCTTGGCAAAGGATATCTATTCTTGATTGTAATCCGGTTCAACTCATGGTAATCAATACAAAGCCTCATAGAACCATCTTTCTTGTAACAACCCGAAAAGTACCCAATTTTTCTAGTAAAAATATTTACTAACACTTTTCAGCAGACTTAAGTTTTTAAAATAGAATTTATTGTTTCGAGTCGTATTTTGAAATTCCGAGTTCGTATTTGGAATTTCTGAGAGATTTCATGAAAATCCCGTTTTTAGTCATCTTTGACTTTTCTTGACTTTTAAGTCGTCTTTGACTTTTCTTGACTTTTTAAAGTCGTCATTGACTTTTCTTGACTTTTAAGTCGTCATAAACTTTTCTTGACTTTTAAGTCATCTTTGACTTTTCTTGACTTTTAAGTCGACTTTGACTTTCGTTGACTTTTCCCGACTCGCCTTGTAAGTTTGAAGACCGAAATTTTATTTAAAAAAATAATATTTTTAATTTATTTTTATTTAGATTTATTAGAATTTATGATAATTTAATAAAATTATTTTGAATTTATTCGGAATTTATAATAAGGTTTTACGTTTTAAACCCGGGAATCATTTAACTATTCCCGACTCATCGTAAATCCCGAAACAAACCCGAAACTCGACTTTGGCATGAGTCACACGCCCATGTCATCGGTTTCCACTCACTTGAGATATTTTAATTGTTTCGATTAAACTAATACAAATATCTTAGATATTTGTTACTTTATCGATCCGTCAACGGAAATTACGCAAATTGTTTACAAAACAGACCCGACAAGCACAACATCACACGGCTCCCTCTCCTCTCTTAGACCTTGATATTTTCATTACTTTTGATTACAATAACATAATATCTTGATAATTGATTTAATTAACTTAATATTTAATCAATTACCGTAATATAATTATTAAAACCGAGTCAATTCCGTAACAACAATTTAAAAACCCGACTTCCTAATTCTTCTATATGTACACGGCCCAACCACTCATCATTACTCACTAACAACTTTTCATTTTACAATAAATCAAATTAAGATCAAATTAATCGTTCTTCAACGTTCTTCATTCGTTCTTGAGAGTTCTTCATCCGTTCTTCGTCGTTCTTGAGCAAAATCATCATAAAACCTTCATTTCTTAATTAAATCCGTCCTAACTTATATTTCTAGAATCTCCTCTTCGCTCTCCATCTTCTAGTACGGTTTATTTTCAATTCCGACAAAATCGTTTTCAACATTTAATTATGGAAAATCAAGTTTAAGTTCTAATAATGTTTTTCTTGTCATTTCTTATAGGGGAAGATTTTGAAGACGAGTTTGGAGACTCGTATATTTTGGGTGAAGACTAGTAGGAGGGTTTCTTATTTTATACTTCTTATTTTGGTGCTAATTGATCTTGCTAGCTAAGGTAACGATTCCGAGTTACTCGACGAATTAATGTTACATAGCTTTTGTTTCTTTTGTTTTTGGTTCATACTTTTAGTTTTTGTTCATGTTGTTGTTATTTATGGATTTTTGGTAGTAACATGATAAGTAGTTGTTTTTATCATGTTGTATGAATTTATAACAAGTTTAGTATTCTTGACATATTTTTATGATTTGTACATAATAATGATTTTTGTATGATGATGGTTGAATTGGATGTTTAAAAATGGATGTTGTTAATTAAAACAAGTTTGGAATTTATTTGGAATTTTGGTTGGTTGAACCGTGTAGAATGGCTGGAAAACCGGACCCAAACCAGCCGGTTCAGGCCGGTTCAGGCCCGGTCCAGACCGGTCTGGGTTGGTCCATGGTGGGTCCGGGTTTTGGTCTTTGAGTTGTGTCGATGTTTGATTGTTATGTTGTTGTTTTGACGGGTTTTAATTATGTTAAGCATGCGGGAAATATTAAGAAACGGTTTTTAGTAAAATCGATCAAAAGCCAAAACAGCCCAAAACCAGGCCGTGGGCCCAGTCCAGGCCCATGTAATGTCTCAGCCCAAATCAGCCCGTGGGTCCCACTTTGGGACTTGTGACGGTTTTTGAGTTATAGTTATTTTATCGCGTTTTGTAATAATTAGCAAGTGAGAAATATTAATAAGTAAAATATTTAATTAAAAGGTTTTTCATAAAATTATTATTTCTCACATGTTAGAAATTATAATACGAGATCGTAGTTTAATTTGATATCCTTTAAGTCAAACTGGTTTTGGTATGATATAATAATTCACATGTTAGAAGTTTTAATAAAATAACATGTAATGAATATGTTGATTTTTATGATCAAGTCTATGTGGTAAAGACTCTGTTTCTAGCCGGGTTGACCAAACGGGTTTGGTCAAACTAAGATCTAGTCAGCCCCGTTTTGACTGATGACCCGTCGCGGGACTCGGGTCGGGGATTTGTCTTCAAGTAAGGTTGTATTTAATTAATGAATTAGCCTTAGTAGAGATGAGGCGATATGTATTTGAATATTATTTATAGGCCAATTAGTCCACATGAAGAAGTTCTTTCTGTGACTGTTTGATTGTATGATATATGTCGTGTGGACTAAGTACCCATAGAGAATTATGAGTATATGGCGTCTTGACCATTCTAATTCTAAATGAGTATCTTGGACCATGACATAGATAGGCAAGTACTGTCTTTAACGAGTATATGTTCACCTGATGATAGCTTTTGTGTCTCGGCTTGGTGGGTTTATATACAAGTCGGGGCATGGCTGCCTAGTTCCACTTTGGAAATGGAGCCAGCTTAAGTACTAGCCATCTCTGCTTAGGGGGTCGCCTAGTAGAGTTTCTCATAGACGGTTATGTCATGGGACGGGGAACGGAATAGCTGTTGTCGCTAGGTTTGATCAGTCTAGGACTAGGATGTTTTCCTACCTTGTGGTATAGCCTCGAGTTACAGAAGTAGACTATCGCCGTACTAAGAACTTATGCCTGTTTGTAGACGTATTGGTCTTTCATGTTTGATGATTCTATGAATCTTAGAAGGTGAGATGCAAGCCGGCTAAGGTTGATAGAGTTTGGATTACCGGATGTTAACTGATTCACATGATATTATGTTTGATTAGGGTGTGAGTGTATCATGGCCATGTTAACGGTAACCTCTGAGCTAGCATACCAGCTTCCCTACCTCGTGTTATAGTTTATTATCGGATTCACATGATAGCTTTCATATGCTAGGTTATATGTTAGTTAATTGTTTCATAACATGAAAAGCATATCATATATGTTAAGGTTTTGTATTTTCCATATACATTGCTTTTATGTTAGTCATGTTTAATTAAACTCGACATTTCGTGGCTGGGAGAACTCGAAGTTACTCCCCACTGACTGTGGCTTCCGTGTTTATATTTAATGCGGTTGGCAGGTTTGTGATGCATGCATTGGGTACATTGACGAGCTAGCGAGCGAAGTATTTACCGTGGACCTATATTCGGTTCTTAGATTGTATATTATTATACACTCTTTTATTTCAGTATTTATACGGGAGATATGTCTCCCGTCTTGTATAATTCTTATGTATAATATTATTTTCCTTTTGTTATGAACCTTTTTATTTATGACACCTTTGTTTATTTATTTAAATTACTTGTTTTATTTTTCCGCAAATTTGAGGGTGTCACAGTTGGTATCAGAGCATTTTTGCTCCCGACGCACGTTTGTGTACCCTTGTATAAATAACTTGACCTTAATAAATAATAAACTTGTGAGATAGAATGGTAGGATGGGTAGATTAGGATTTATGTTGTAGTCTATTTGTTTATGCTAATTGTTAGGAGTAACTTAATTTGTTTTGTCTCTTATGAAGATGGTTGGACCTCGTGTAGAAGAGATCATTGTTAGTGCCAACCAGGTCCCTCCTCATAGAGAAGACAATTGCCAAGGAGGCTATGCTTGAGTGGCTAGCCAAATTGCTAGGAGCAATATTACGCCTTATGGTGGAATATGTGTTACCTAGAAGGAGTATCCTCTACCGAAGATTTGAAGATTTACAACTCTAATTGAAGTGAATTCCTTCTTCATCTATGAATTATATCGTCCTTATTGTATTATGCTCTCTTCCTTCTATCTAGGTGCTTCTTTCTCTTCCAACCTATTTGCCTCTTTAAAATTTCTCTTTATAATTCCTCCATCTTTCCATTTGTATCCTTACCTCCCTCTTGTAACATTTTTATGGATGTCATACCCATTTGTTTGTGGTATATTATACTTAGTCGGAAGAACTTTGAATCTTGTGGAATATTAGTGTTTGTTTGAATGAACTTGGGCTTTGAGGAAAATGGTATAGATCTAATTTCACCCTATGGTGGTGAGAGTTGGTACCTTGAGGAGGAAGTTTCGAATATGGTACCTAACCATCCTATTAAGTTAGTTTCATGTTCAGATGATTATAAGGATTTGAGGATAAACTTAGGATGAAACTCTCCTAGTGGTTTTAGACTATGAAAGCTTAATGTTGCAATATCGTTTTGAGGATCGAAATAATCATAATGATAGTTTGTAGTTGTGGTTAGAAAGTTGAGTGATTTCTTTAAATGTTACTTGGGAATTTGTGGTCGTTAAATGTTGGACCCTAACGGAAATAATTTCCTTGTGGAATTTTTGGATTTGGATGACCAAACTTGAGGAATATTGTTATAAGCGAAAACCGATGTATTGAGAGTTTGAAGGAACTAAATAAATTGATTTACGGTCGCATTGCCCTTTGATTGGCAAAAGTTAAGTGAAATGAGATTTGTGTGACTAATCTCTTTTGAGGATTTGTGTTTTAACTTTTGAAGATGAAGAAAGTTCATTGTTAATAACTTAGGATAATGAATTTTTGAATAAATTAGATTAAAGGATTTCATAGTAAGTCCTTTACTTTGAGGTTGTTAGCGGTCTTGTTTCCCTAATTATAAATATTTTGATGGTGATTTCCAATAAGAGTTTTGATGGACCTTAGAAGATTTTAATTGAATTTAAATAATTGGGAGTTGTTACTCGATGTGTCATGCTTATGAAATATTTTGGTAGGAATCTGATGATTGAAAATGTTGAGGATATTGCACTCTCTTGAGGACTAGATTCTGGTGCAGTTAGTGTTGTCGAGTTACGATCGACATTTGAATTATCATAGATGGAAGATAGTATTGTGGTTCATTCCTCTCTCTTTCCTCAAATTGATCTTTAGTCAATCCGCTACCTTTCAATCCTTTCCCGTTTTAGTCCTTTGTAATCGTTTGGGCGTACCTCCTATTATCACGATTTGTGATTTCGATGTTCGAATCGCTCTACGTTCGTGTAAAGTCTTCTTGTTGTGTTTCTATCCTTGAGAAAACTTTCAAAATCTCTTTATTTCTTCCCTCTTTCCATTCGATTTATTCTTTCGAATATTCCGTTCCTTCTATCGAATATCATCTCTTATCGATAGATTACTAGAAGCTTTAGTTAGAAATTTTAGGCATAGATAGTAAAGTTATTACCTTTTCTATAGAATTTTTGAACTAAAAGTTTTAGGAAATGTTTGATGATTTCAAGTATTTTACCGTCAAGGAGTGTCGAGACTTGTTATTGGAGACGTTCGATAACTAGTTTTCTCATTTATTGATGAGAAAATGTATCTTTTAAAGTCTTTGGCTTGGGACGTCGATGTTCTTAACAGCTGACGAGAACCTTCCGCCCCAGTGATAAGACCCTGTAATTTTATTACGAATATATTTTTAACAGTTTTGAAATAGACCTACATATATGTTACTTTCCTTCTTTTAAGTTTCGAGGACGAAACTTTTTAAAAGGAGGGGTGATTGTAACAACCCGAAAAGTACCCAATTTTTCTAGTAAAAATATTTACTAACACTTTTCAGCAGACTTAAGTTTTTAAAATAGAATTTTATTGTTTCGAGTCGTATTTTGAAATTCCGCGTTCGTATTTGGAATTTCTGAGAGATTTCATGAAAAGACCGTTTTTAGTCATCTTTGACTTTTCTTGACTTTTAAGTCGTCTTTGACTTTTCTTGACTTTTTTTAAGTCGTCATTGACTTTTCTTGACTTTTAAGTCGTCATAAACTTTTCTTGACTTTTAAGTCATCTTTGACTTTTCTTGACTTTTAAGTCGACTTTGACTTTCGTTGACTTTCCCGACTCGCCTTATAAGTTTGAAGACCGAAATTTTATTTTAAAAAAATAATATTTTTAATTTATTTTTATTAAGATTTATTTGGAATTATGATAATTTAATATAATTATTTGAATTTATTTGGAATTAAAGAATAACTTTTACGGTTTTAACCCGAACGTCATTTAACTATTCCCGAGTCATCTAAAATCCCGAAACAAACCCGAAACCCGACTTTGGCATGAGTCACACGCCCATGTCATCTTTTTCCACTCACAATTAGATCTTTTAATTGTTTCGATTAAACTAATACAAATATCTAAGATATTTGTAACTTTATCGATCCGTCAACTGAAATTACGCAAATCGCTCAAAAAACAGATCCGACTCCTCTCATTTCTCACGGCTCTCCCTCCTCTAATAGAGCTAGATATTTTGCTTTCTTTTGATTACAATAACATAATATCTAGATATTTGAGTTAATTAACTTAATATCTAATTAATTACCTTATTATAATGATAAAACCCGAGTCAATTCCGTAACAGCAATTTCAAAACCCGACTCATTATTTCTTCTATATTACACGGCACACACCACAACATTACTCACCACTTATCTTTTCATTTTACACTAAATCAACTTAATACCTTTTTAATACTTTCTTTAATCGTTCTTCATCGTTCTTGAGCGTTCTTCATCGTTCTTGAGCAAAATCGTCACAAAACATTCGTTACTTGTTCAAATCCGTCCTAACTTATATTTCTAGAATCTCCTCTTCGCTCTCCATCTTCAAGTACGGTTTATTTTCAATTCCGACAAAATCGTTTTCAACACTTTAATTATGGAAAATCAATTTTAAGTTCTAATAATGTTTTCCTTGTCATTTCTTATAGGGGAAGATTTTGAAGACGAGTTTGGTGACTCGTATATTTTGGGTGAAGATTAGTAGACGGGTTTATACTTCTTATTTTTTTGGTGCTAATTGATTTTGCTAGCTAAGGTAACAATTCCGATTTACTCGACGAATTAATGTCACATATCCTTTTGTTTTTGTTCATGTTATGGTTATTTATGGTTTTAGTAGTAACATGATAAGTAGGATGATTTTTATGTTATATGGAATTTTTAATATGTTAGTGTTCTTGACATATTTGTATGATTTATTTATAACCATGATTTTTGTATGAATGATGGTTGAATTGGATGTTAAAATAGTTGTTGTTAATTAAAATCATGTTAGAATTAATTTGGATTGGTGGTTGTTGAAACCGTGTAAGGTGGCCGTGTAAACCAGCCCAAACCAGGCCGGTTCAGGCCGGTTCAGGCCCGGTCCAGGCCGGTCTGGGTTGGTCCATGGTGGGTCCTTGAGTTGGCTTGGGAGTTGTGTCGATGTTTGATTGTTTTGTTGTTGTTTTGACGGGTTTTAAATATGTTAAGCATGCGGGAAAATATTAAGAAACGGTTTTAGTAAAGTCGAACAAAATAGCCAAAACAACCCCAAAACAGCCGTGGGCCCAGTTCAGGCCCGTGTTAGGTCCGGCCCAAATCAGCCCATGAGTCACCTTGTTGGACTTGTGACGGTTTTTGAGTTTAGTGTTAATTTATCGTGTTTTGTAATATTTAGCAAGTAGGAAATTTTAATAAGTAAATTATTTAATTAAAAGTATTTTTCATAATATTATAATTCCTCACATGTTAGAAATTATAATACGAGATTATAGTTTAATTTGAGATCCTTTAAGTCATGCGGGTTTTCGTAAGATTTAATATTTCACATGTTAGAAGTTTTAATAAATTAACATGTAATGAATATGATGATTATTATGTTCAAGTCTATGTGGTAAAGACTCTGTTTCTAGCCGGTTTGACCAAACGAGTTTGGTCAAACTAAGATCTAGTCAGCCCCGTTTTGACTGATGACCCGTCGCGGGACTCGGGTCGGGGATTTGTCTTCAAGTAAGGTTGTATTTAATTAATGAATTAGCCTTAGTAGAGATGAGGCGATATGTTATTTGAATATGATTTATATGCAATTAGTCACATGATAGGAAGTTGTTTCTGTGACGGTTTGATTGTATGATATGTGTCGTGTTGACTAAGTACCCATAGAGAATTATGAGTATATGGCGTCTTGACCATTCTAATTCGAAATGACTATCTTGGACCATGACATAGATAGGCCGTACTGTCTTTAACGAGCATATGGAGTTCACAGCTTGATAGCTTTTGTGTCACGGCCTGGGGGGCTTATCTCCAAGTCGGGGCATGGCTGCCTAATAGTTCCACTTTGGGAATGGAGCCAGCTTAAGTACTAGCCAACTCTGCTTAGGGGGTCGCCTAGTAGAGATTCTTGTGTACTGTTGGTCATGAGACGGGGAATGGAATAGCTGTTGTCGCTAGGTCTGATCAGTCTAGGACTAGGATGTTTTCCTACCTTGTGGTATAGCCTCGAGTTACAGAAGTCGACTATTGACTGTGCTAAGAACTTATGCCTGTTTCTAGAAGTATTGGTCTTTCATGTTTGTATGATTCTATGAATCTTAGAAGGTGAGATGCAAGCCGGCTAAGGTTGATAGAGTTTGGATTACCGGTTGTTAACTGATTCACATGATTACGTGTTGATTAGGGTTTGAGTGTATCATGGCCATGTTAACGGTAACCTCTGAGCTAGCATACCAGCTTCCCTACCTCGTTTTATAGTTTATTATCGGATTCACATGATAGCTTTCATATGCTAGGTTATATGTTAGTTAATTGTTTCATAACATGAAAAGCATATCATATATGTTAAGGTTTTGTATTTTCCATATACATTGCTTTTATGTTATTCATGTTTAATTAAACTCGACATTTCGTGGCTGGGAGAACTCGGAGTTACTCCCCACTGACTGTGGCTTCCGTGTTTATATTTAATGCGGTTGGCAGGTTTGTGATGCATACTTGGGTACATTGACGAGATAGCGAGCGAAGTATTTACCTTGGACCTATATTCGGTTCTTAGATTGTATATTATTATACACTCTTTTATTTCCGTATTTTTACGGGAGATATGTCTCCCGTCTTGTAAATTCTTAGGAAATATATTTTCCTTTTGTTATGAACCTTTTTATTTATGACACCTTTGCTTATTTATTTAAATTACTTGTTTTATTTTTCCGCAAATTTGAGGGTGTCACAGTTGGTATCAGAGCTATTTTGCTCCCGACGCACGTTTGTGTACCCTTGTATAAATAACTTGACCTTAATAAAATAATAAACTTGTGAGATAGAATGGTAGGATGGGTAGATTAGGATTTATATTGTAGTCTATTTGTTTATGCTAATTGTTAGGAGTAACTTAATTTGTTTTGTTTCTTATGAAGAGGGTTGGACCTCGTATAGAAGAGATCGTTGTTAGTTCCAACCAGGTCCCTCCTCA